>JBBBVT010000001.1:34117284-34131709 GCA_037177035.1 Craterocephalus eyresii
TCACGATCCAGAAAATCATCAATCCCTCTGCTGTCCGCCTCAAGCTTCCGTCATCTATGCGTATTCACCCCACTTTCACCCCACTTTCTATGTCTCCCAACTCAAACCGGTCTCCACAAGCCCACTCCACAGTCTGCATTGTGGATCCAGCCAGCCCGGTCTCCGGCATAACAATCTGTCGACTTACAGAGCATATATTCACATGTGTGACTGAGCACTGAAATGTAGTAAACTTCCTTTGAGCCTTGTCTTTGTTTAAAAATGAAAACCATTTAACTGTCAGCTGGTGAAGGATGACAGCAGCTTAATTATTAGCTGTGGTTACAGTGAAAGCAGTGATTCTAGGAAAAAGTTCAGTAACATCAGTTCAGTTTATAATCTGTGTTGTTTAATGCAGTTGAACAGGATCTGAATGAATCATTTACACTTTTGCAGGTGATGAGATCCTGGAGGTTAATGGAGAGTCACTTCAAGGTCTGACTCATGATGAAGCTCTGCAGAAGTTCAAAGTAAGGAAGTCTTCAATTAATTTTTTGTTGTTTATGCTTCTTGCATAAGTCATTGCATCTGAATTTCAGAGGTATGAGTTAATATGCTGCATTAAAATACCCAACCATCTACAGAGGAAAGTGTTTTCTCTTTACTCTGACAGATGAATCATCCAAGCAGGAAAAAGTCTCCTACTGCTAACAGATGGGATGAACCAGTATTGTGTCACCACAAGCAGACTGTATAAACTGAATCTTTGGGCTCTTTGTTACTAGGACTGTGTTTACAAAGACACATCATTTGCTCCCATTTTTTTAGTTTCTTCTGTGCAAAAAAGCAAAGTTAGGACAGATGTACCAAAAGAAAACCGAAAGATATTAGCAGCAACCAGCTAATTCCCAGACAGCTGTTAGCTAAAAACTGGGCATGGTGTGCAGAAGCTGTACAAAAGAAGAAGAGTCAGGACTATAAAACATGTGCAGAAATTAAGAGGATCTGAAGAAATCGGAACAAATCCAGCAGAGACCTGAACCAGCAACTGAAGATATAACAATAAGTTTTGCAAAATAGACTAGGAATAATTGTACTGAATGTTTATTTGGGATCTGGTTCTGCAGAGAGGGTTCTGACAAGGTTCTGCCTACCATTCCACTGTTAAAACCTTTAGAAACGCCATTAAACTTGCAGTCTGAAGGCCTCTACAAACTCCGTGTGAGAAATTGAAGTGAGAAATTTGTTCTTCTTCGCGAGGCTGCAAGAGCGAGAAAAAAGTTATTTTTTCGGCGGGGCATTTCATACTCCTGCGACAGACTGGCAACCTGTCCAGGGTGTACCCCGCCTCTCGCCCGTTGATAGCTGGGATAGGCTCCAGCAAACCCGCGACCCAATTGGATTAAGCGGTTCAGAAAATGGATGGATGGCATTTCATACTCTGCAAGAAGCTGTGCGCGGGACGAGGTTGGGGTTACTGCGGGGGGGCTCGTCTATGTCACTGTGTGCATTTAGCCGGTTGACCCGCTTATTTTATATTTTACATGAAAATTGGTCAGTGCCAGAGCAGGACTGTACACGCGGCAATATCCATGTCTTTATTTACCGTGTGTTAGAAAAGTTTCTGAACTTTCTCTCCACCTCGATCAGCTGATAGTTAAAGCTGTTCATTCATCCTCGTAACAGTGAAAATGAGGAAGTCAGTACGTCCCCATTCATGCTTTCACAATTTTATCTACGCCCACCTCACATGTCCGACACTTCTCGGAGACCCTCGAGAACAAAGTTCGGCCAGCTCGATGTGGCAAGAGCTATCCTCATTCACTGTCCTCAATGACGTCATTTTGTTCTCAGGCCCTCAGAGCCAGAAGAAAGTTGTTGTAGATGCATTGACAGGGAAGTGCTCTTTCGGGATCATCCAGAACTCTGTGGTCTCAAAGGGGTTATATTTCTTACTTTATTCTGGATTAAACAGAGAGCCAATATAGAGAAAACAAACCTGATGGTTCTCATCAGAACCCTCGCTGCAGCATTTTGGGTGAGATGGAGACTTTTCAGACTATTTTTGGGACAGAACAATCAAGTCTTATAGTAGAGTAACTCCAGAATAAGCTTCCTCATTTTAGTACTGGGGGCTGTCATGTGGACTTAGAATGTTTTAGAAAGAGCCTGAGTTGAAGGCAACTGGACTTCTTTCTGTCACTTGAAAACATTTCTCCTCTCGACTAAAGCTTCCGCAGTTCTAAACTGACGGGCGTTATAAGCTGATTGACCCAACAGCCAACCTGGTGTCACCTGTCTGACCATCATGTGGTCACATAACTCCAGGCTAACTCAAAACCAAAATAAGAGAGTAAACTGGGTTGTGCTGGTCATCCTGGTTTAACTCATCTGTGATCCTGCTGGATGGTGGAAAGTGTGATATGTTACAACCGAAGCTACCATTGAGATTTATTTTGTTTAGCAAGCCTGCTCCACATCAGGTTAAGTTAATATTTAGTCTGATTCCTTTAGCACAGTCAGAAGTCATAATGGAAACCAGAATTCATTCCACTGTCTGCTGCACATTATCAAATTCAACTAGACCCACTTGTGATCATTGATTTGCAATCATTACAATCAATAATGTTTTGTATTCATTAGATGATTTACACTTTCCCATAGACTCTAAATAAGATGCACACTCGTATAAATACACAGAGTAACATGATGTTCCAATCCAAGTTCTCAGGATAAGCATGACCAGCATCTTAAAATGAGGTAAAACCACCTTAGGTAAACAACAGCTTACAAACCGAGTCAGTCTGGTCTGACTCTGGTCATTGCTGATGTCTTTGGCGGTGTGTTAGCACACACCTGATACTGACCAAACTTTTATCCTTTATAGAGGAGCTTACACTGATGATGATCATTAAAACAGGTGATGGATCAGCAGCTCATTCCTGAATTCTTGCAGAAGCAGTGGGGGAGGAAGGACTCTAACATAAATTCAGTAAATAATGCATCATATCTGTCATGTTGTTGTGTAATGAAGCAAACAACAGTTTGCAGCCACAGCAGGAAGGAAGGAGAGCTGACAAACAGCCCAGAACATGTGAATTAATGAGCTTCGCTTTAAGTGACTAACAGTTTCCTCTATACATATCTGTAGCTGATTAAATGGGAATGCGTTCATGCAGCAGATAAAGAGGGGCCTCCTGACCCTGGTCGTGAGGACAAGCCTTCGTGTCGGGGCCCGGTGTGGACAGGAGCAGCTGTCCCAGCTGTGCAGGTCCCGCTCGCTCAGCTCCGCGGCAGGCATGTTGAACATCGGAGCTGAGCCGCAAGAGTTCGCCTGCAGGAACACACTGAGCGTCGTGGGCCAGAAACCCAGAGACCGCATCATGATGGAGGTTGTCCTGCAGAAAGGTCAGCGGCTCAGTCAAGCCAGAATTTTTCAGCAGGCATGTTACCTGATCTTTCTTTCCTATGAACCATGAGCCCTGATTTTAGATCTGGTAAAGAGAGAGGATCCAGATCCAGATCCTTCAGGCTGTGATGCAAGTTTCTGAATCTGTAACTCCTGGAGATGTTTCTGTTCTCCATAAATCCCCACAGCCTGCTCATGAACAGGATTTCTGTGTCGGAGATCAGTTTGCTGTCTCAGATTTAGCCATTCTTCAGAGCGATGCAGGTTTGGTGGGAAGAATGAGCCTCTAGCTGCAGCTGGTAATAAAATGTTTATGTGATATCCATCCCAGAGATCGGTGTGGGCTTGGGTATTGGACTATGCTGCGTCCTATCGGAAAACGGACGCTCTGGGATCTTCATCCACACCCTCTCTCCAGGATCGGTTGCACACATGGATGGCAGACTGCGGTCAGTGAAAAGAGGACATAATCGCTGCATGCTGAGATGTGACATCACCCAGAGCAGATTCTGCATGCTTGTTTGTGTGACGCAGAGGGATCATGTTTGTTTGTTGATGTTTATTCACCCTCAGGAGTGGGGATGAGATCATGGAGATCAACAACACTCTGGTGCCCAGCTTGGCTCTGAATGACGTGTACGCGGTTCTGAGTCAGTGTACACCAGGTCCGGTTCACATCATCATAAGCCAACACCCTGATCCTGAAGTATGGAGCTCTTCCGTGGTTCCCGTAAACTTACTGATTCTGACTCTACTGATTCTTTGCCAGTGATTTACTATGTAACTTAGAACCCTGCATTAAAAGAGACACAGTTAGTAAGGGTAACCGGTAATCTAACCCAATTACTCTTTCCATTGTTACAGCAGCGTTACCATTACCATTACAACGGTTACTGAAAGCGTCTTACAATTGTCAGATGATTCATTTTTGTTTTGGTTGAGCAGAAGTTTCATATTTGTTGGGACTGTGTTGTGCTGCTGCTGTAGAGGTGGAGAGTAGGTGGAACGATAACTGAAGAACACATTTGAGATAGAAAGAGTTTCCGTGTTGTGAGCAGGTGCTGGGAAGAAAAAGGCAGCATCATATGTTTGAGCCAGAAGTTGTCCCAAGTTATTTCTCTTAGGACGACTCAAATTCAAATAAGAGCTGCAGCAGAAGATGCAGATAGAGTTAATAATTCTGTTCACTGAAGCTGTTTCACCTGACCAGAGACACGACCGTGATTCTCCACTTAGTGGGGATGATTGTCTGATGAAGAGTAAAATGTCATGGCAGACTCGGGTAAATAAGCCAAACACACACACAAGGCAAACACACACACAGGGCAAACATACACACAAGGCAAACACACACACAAGGCAAACATACACACTAATAGGAGGAGGAGTAAAGGGAGACAAAGCTACCATATCCATCAGTGTCTTTGATTTTTTTCTAGTGAAATGTCCTAATGTTTTATTTATGATGTAATATTCAGTTTCTCTGTGAATGACCGAAAAGGCTGATTGATTTAAAGATAGGTTTAATAATTTGTAATGGAATAGTTACTTTTCTGAGAACTTTATTTCTATAATACTTAACTCTGTTACTGACTCAGTCACTTTTTGAAAGAAATAAAGAAGTACCTGAAATTAATTATTATTTTAAAGTTATATGCCTAAAAATGGTCAGGATAAGACTTTAATGGATGGAGAGATTTCACGGTAGAGTAAAATGGTAAATGAACTGTGCTTGTATAGCGCTTTTCTAGTCATGTGACCACTCAAACACTAACACTACATGTCTCATTCACCCATTCACACAGCAGCTATATTGATACAGACTTGGTGCAGAGTTCTTATCATTCACACACATTCACACACCTGATAGGCACATCGGTAGACAAAGTAGGGTGCACTGCCTTGCCCAAAGACATTCTGACATGTAGCGGAGGGGAATTGAACTGACCTCTTGTTCAGTAGACAACAGCTCTATCCACTAAGCTACAAGAAAAATGCAAGATGGCTGCTTTTAATAGGGAGCCCATCACTGAGACAATATCAAACGTTAGGCAGTGTGTATTTCAAATGTTTTTACGTTTTAATGTTTGATTATGAATGTTTGCTGAGATCTGAAGAGATCTCATGTTTGATTGAAGTTTGTCTTACTTCAGTGTCATAAAAGTGGAATAAAATGTTGGATCTAATATAAGACCATAATTCTGATATGGGTCACATATGGACTAAAAAGGCAGATTTACCTGCAGTGTTGGTGTATATTAATTAGATGGCTTCCCTGAATAAAAGGCCAATGTAGATTATTCTGTTATTTAAAAAGATCCTGCATTAAAACTAAAGCTAAACAAAATGATTTTATAAGTCAAAGTCAAACGATCAAAATTTTATCAGGTCTAATTAACAAACAGCTTGACAAAGCATCCCATAATAAGCAAACAGAACAGCTGAAGGCATTTTTCTTACTTTTTTATTAAAATTGGTCTGAATTCCGTGCTTGATGCTTGTCTGTCAGAACAGGAGGAGGCGAGTTTCGGAGATAGTAGATTCAGAGATTCAAAACAAGAATGACCCAAGAAAACTGAGATAGATTTAGTTTAAGAAATATTGCTATCCACATGTTTTTGGGCAACATTTGATCATTTGCAACCATCTGTGAACATCTCTGGGTTGTTTTGTCTCCTCGGATAAAATCATCCCCCCTGTGTGGTCCCCAGGTTTCTGAGCAGCAGCTGAATGACGCCATCTCTGAGGCAGTGAAGAAGAGCAAACTGAGGATGGATAAGAGCCAGTGGAGCATTGATGGTAAAATTTATTAATGGTTTTTCTCAAACAGAACTCAAGATGAAAATATTTAAAGAAATCCAAGTAAACTATTTACATTCATTCATGCGATTGAACTGAGTTTCTTGCCACTAGTAGACGTGCATTTAGAAAAAAGGTGCAGTCCAACAACAGCAGCCTCTTAAGACTAAATGCTTAAAATCCAGACAGCTCTTTCAATCAGTCTCTGGATTTTGACCACAGCACAAAGATTTTGTCTCAGACAGGATGTTCCTCCTTCCTTTTTTTTAATTTTTTATTACTTTCTATCCTAACCTTTTCCCTTTGGGATTCCTAAAATGTTTTTCATTTCATTATATAATGACTTTTTAGATAATTGTTTTGTTTTGCTGATTATTTGAAAGGAACCTGTAGAGGGGAGTCTTCGTCTCAGAGCCAGCAGAGATGTGAACTCTGTCTGGAGAGAAGTTTCAGTCACGTGACCATCCAGCGAACACAGAAGACCATGACCCGGTCCTGGAGCGACAACACAAACAACCACCGGCAGAAGTGTGTCACCATTCAGAACCACCACAACACTCATCATAATGCACTGGCCGCCGTCCACAGCAAAGACCAGGTACCCAAACACACATCCTGCTGCATGGCTGGTGGGCTAAACATGAGTGGGACCAGTATAACTTTGCAACAAAGACTGTTCTCCTGACAGGTGTGTTGCTTATTCTAAGTGAGGAAGCTGATCTGTCAGATCTGTCCTCAGTCCTCAGAGTTCTGGTCTGAGAACCGACGGTCAGTTCCCGTTTATCCAGATGAAGACTACATTGTCCCCTACAACTCTCCTGCTGCAAAACTGTCCGTTCAACTGGCCCTCAACCTGGTTCACAGCAAGGTACCGGTTCCACACATCCCTTTGTCCTTCTGTCCAGTGGTGTTTCTAGACATAAGCCTCCTTTTTTTTTCATACATTTATGCATACATTCATTCAATCATACATACATACATACACACGATGTATGTATGTAAGTATGACATACATACATACATACATGCGTTTTAAAGGAGACTCAACTAAAATAGTAACACAGTAATCCATATTGGATCAATGCGGGACAGGAAGGGTCTAGTTCTGACAGGATGGTGCTTTCTTGTATAAACATGATGTTAACGCCTGAACAAAGCCTGCGTGTGGTGTGTGTGGGTGTGTGTGTGTGTGTATAGCCCACCTGTGGAGCAGCATCTGGTTCCTGCTGCCATCACTGGCCTCAGGATGTGGCCAGTGAAGAAGGTTATAATGGAGACTCCAGTGGATCCAGAGGGTCTCCAGTTAGACATGAAGGACTGGAGAAGTCGTCCCACACCGGCTGCCAGGTATTTCCTGGTCTTCATGTTCACCCCCACCTCTGTATGTTTTACCCAGTGTCATTTAATGCCACTGTTTAAACTTGCTGACACACAGCCACGTGGTTCATGAAGGCCTCAAAAGTTCCAAACAACTCAGCTCCAAAACCACAATTTTTCTCACAATTTCCCTGAAATATTGACCAATAATGTGCATTGACACCATATATTTTATCAAAGCTTTATTTTTGGAAGCAGCTCACAAAACATATCAGTCTTTTACGCCTTGGAGTGAAGCAAGTCTGAGACATCAATGAATACATTTACCGATTACAAATAACAAATTATGTGTGATCAATCTAAATGTGTCTGTAGTGAATGAAGTCCACATTTATCCAGCCAGGCTGTCTCTCAATTAATGCTACTGTGTCTGAGCCATTATCTGTGGAAGGATTTAGAATTCCAACTGAACCTGATCAGTTTTACTGAAGGAAATGCTTATTGTAGTTTACAACCAGGAAATCTGGCAGTTACCAGACTCTACAGAGACTGGAGTCTTACTCACATCAGCTAATCACAGTTCAGTTACGACTAGCTGGTTAATAGCACAGTCAGTTAACTAAAACCTGACACATAAAATAAAAAAGTTGACTTCATGTTACACAGAGCATCAGGCTAATGCCTCACATCACCAAGAAATGTTATAATTTCAGTCACTTACTGGATAAAATGATTCTTTTGTACTGAAAATAAACCCTGGTGTTCCAGGGTTGGACTTCAGCTAAGTGTGACTTCTGCTTTCTTTTCTTTCTATGTCTAATCAAAATTTATTTACAGAGCGCTTTCATGCATATAAGTGATTTACATAATAAAACTGTTCAGGCATATGAAAAATCCTTTTTAACAGTCTCTTTCACACAGAAACACAGTGCAAACACACACAAACAAAGCAGACATACACTCCCCAAAAGTCAGTCATCATGGTCCTAAATCAGGACTTTCCAGCTCGGGGGCCATGATTTCCAAATTTCATTAAGCCATGTTTTCTTCCCAGTACAACATAAACAACATACATTTCATTGAAAATATTACCTGATTTTGAATGTGTGCTGTTCTAATTTGATGTGGGATTGTAGCTGCTCTACAGTCCTGCACCTTCATTATGATGCACCAATGAGAATATTTTACTATTGAATAAGTGATTGTTAAATTAATAAAAGAGCTTCCTGTAATTTCTGTACTGTTTTTGTGAATTTTCCATGATTCCATGTTGCTCTTCATTTGTGAGAGATGATGATGGTGATTTTATGAACCAGGAGGTAATATGAAAGAGAAAACAATAACTTCAAAAAAAAATTGACTTCCTATTCAGATGATAGATTACGTATGAACTAATTCATCCTGTTTGAACTAATCATGTTTCAAGAAGAGTCTAACCTGTCCTCACCTCTTCCACACCCCCAGTTCTTCCACAGCATATACAAGGCCTTGTTAAAGATCCAAAGGTTACTCTTAAAACATGTATGTGAAGGCATGTGTGTGTTACTGTTTTGTGTTCCATGCATGCTCTTAGTTTTATTGTTTTACACATGGAAATGACTGATTAAGAAAACTTCTGCACACTTGCATCTGCATCTTCAATTAAGAGAAACACCTTTTTAGAGGGAAAGCCAGAATTTACTCTAATAGTTCATTTTGATCATTAATAAATTATTATCTATTACATTGATGTTTCATAGAAACTCTGTTAAAGTGTAAATGTGCTGCATTACTGGATGAACTGATTAATCCAGGTGTATCTGATTAATCAGGGTGTGTCCAATCTCATTAAATGACCAGTCTGTCAAATAATGAAAGACAGGAAACAAAGGAGCTGTTTTAAAGGAGCTAAACCCGATTTCACGTCCGGCTAGTTTAGTTAGCGACGGCGGCTAGTTCGGCATGATGCTCTTTCTCTGCCAGGTAAATTTTCGGAACGTCCAGAGAAAAAGCGTCATACAAAAGCTAAAAAAAACTAGCCGCTATCGCTAACTAAGCTAGCCGAACGTGAAATCGGTTATAGTCCCTTTAAGTTCAGGAAGTAGTGGAGCTGTGCATAGAGCCCATTGTTTGAAGGTAATGAGTAAAATCAGTAAGTTAAAAAAAACATTAAAAAAAGAAAACATTACAGCAAGTAGAAATCATATTGTATGAGTGTAAGAGTGAAGCTTTATTTATTTAATTTTTGCATTTTTGCTTTGCTTTGACTCAGCAATGATCATAAGGGTTTGGCATAATCAGAACTAATGTCCCCTACCATAATGTGTACCATAACAAATTAAAAAAGAATTATGAATAGTCAAACAGGTTTGTTTTTATTGTATCAATAAGTTCGTTTTATGGTATGCAACAGTGCAACAGCTGATAGAGATGCTTGATTATTGATTGCTCTTCACTACTAAAATACTCCATAAAAGCAGATCTAATTTCATACCTCTCAACATTGCCATTGACAGGAACTGGAGTTTGATGGTGATCATTGATGTCTGGGGGGCTCAAAGTAGTTGCTCTGCTCCTCACGAATATTGTGAAATTCAGAGCAGGCCAGAACCATTTTCTTGCTGAGTTCCAATTTATAGTTATTTCTAGGAGGAAGGGACCTCCATCGTCCTTCTAACCTTCCATAGAGCCATTTAACAACTGATCGTGCATGACTCAGCCGGTCAGTTGTAAGTTAAGTTGCTCTTGGCTTAGTCTACCTGTGTCTGAAAAGGGTTTCATCTTTTGCATAGGGTAAGCGGGATCACCAGTGAGGTAATGCCCTACATCACAGCCAGATATTGTGACTTTGTTTGACTCCATTAACTGCCCATTGCTGAGGATTTCCCATGAAGCAGATTCATGCAGGACTCTGGCATCATGCACACTCCCTGGAAAACCACATCCCAAAAGAGTCCTTTCCCATCCACCACTGCTTGCAGAACATTTGTATGCCATCCTTTGCGGTTGTAGTAGTCCCTGGGGTGTTTTTCTGGTGCAATAACTGGAATAAGACTGACATCAATTGCATCTACACAGTGCAGGGCTTTCTAGCCGTTACCAAAAAATTTAGCCATCTCCAATAAGTTTGAGGGATCAGGAGTCACTGCACCGGAAGTAGCACTTAAATAGAAGCATTACAAAAATCCTGGACACAGTTAAACACAGTGGTAAGGCCTACTCCAAACATATGGCTTATTGTCCTGTTTTCGCCAACAGTAGCAAGCTTCCAGGACGCCATAGCGACCCTCTTTTGGACAGGGATACACAGCGATAATTAGTGTCTTGTTTAGAAAAGGGGTCTTTGGTTTAATTGCAGATATATTGGAAAGATTCCCATGGTACACAGAAGTTGTTCACAAATTACCGTGTGGTAAAATCCAGGATAATGGAATCCTGCCAGTATCTTGACCGTGGATGTGCCCAGACCACAGCAGACCTCCGCATCCCGATTCGTCTTAACACCATCTGAGAAAACAGACATGAATGTCATTACGTTTAATTAAGTAATATGTAATACATATTGAGCTACATGTTGTTGCTAGCAATGGCCACAACAAACTGTTCTGAAAGGTATTTTTCTCCGTAAAAGTTATCTTCGTTTGGTCATTAAGCCTTTACGGGCAGCCATGAACAGAGACCTGTCCATCTGTGAAAGTTGACACAAGTTTGGAAGGCCAAGAGCAGAAATTGCAGGGGAACCAGACAGTCCTCCATCTGCTAGTACGTTGCTACTTCTTCTTTATGTTCATCGTTGTCTTCTTCTGTTTTTGTTTTATGGCGGTTGGCCAGGCAACCTGCTGGTTGGGGGGACGTATCCAGGTATGCACACACATTTTGGATGATATAATGATGCAGCACTGGCCTGGTTCTTTCGGTCGAAAACTGAACTGGTTCTGTGGAAGCACCGGAGTTTAATCCGCTACAGTAAGCACCAGCTGTAGCACCAGCTCCGAACCAGCATCAGTTCTTCTTTAGCGGAAATGGGGTATTAGTCTCCACGGAAAAATGAGATGTGTGAGAAACTACTGAAGTGTCACGTTACCATCAGAATAGATTTACCTGAAACTCAGGAGAATAATAGAACGGTTATCTCCCCCTGACAGAAAAACCAGTTACGTTCAGTGAAAATTCAGTTCAATATGTCAGTTTGTATAACGCTATTCAAAAAAAATGTAATCTCAGGGCGCTGCAGCCAGTCATTTTGAGTCAAACTGTTGTCATCTGATCAGTATCCATTGAAGTTCATAACAAAAAAAAATTGTAGCTGTGGAAATCCAACAAATTGCATCGAATCTGGAGTTTCATCCTGAGCCCGCTGGGGTAACAGTGGTAAGGAAAAACCTCCAGCACATCCTGGCTCGTGCAGGTTCCACCTGTCTCGGCTGGCTGCATCGGGGAAGATAGAGATGAATCATCAAACATCACAACTTTTATCCAGGGAGATCTGCGAAGAAATAAGCCACAGTGACAATACTGTGATGTTTCTACGTGGAAAATAAAGAAAACCACAGGACAGTTCACCGAGGGATTTGTAAAGTAGTCCTTGAATCAGTTTTTCAGTGGTTTTGCTTCCCTGGAGAATCCAGGGGTATCCCCCACATTCACCTTAGAAACACTGATAGGAAGTGTGTTACTTCACTACTAACCCTTTAGCACCTATTAACCTTCATAGTTTATTTCAAACAAAGGCAGAGTCATTTTAGCAGTTATTTAGAGCTGGAATACAACTTTTTACCACAAAACAGTAAAAGTGAGACATGATTTATGATTGTGGCTGCTTGCTGGCAGAGTGTCTGTCCCGCAGTGATGAGACAGACGTTAATAATCAGCTCTCTCTGCTTTCATATGACACCTGGTTTGTGTGGTTTGCCTGAAGCAGAGGCTCTGAAGTGGACAGTCCTGTTCTCATGTTTCTGTTCTATTTCCATGTAACTGCTGGAGGTTTTAACTGTTTGGTTTGGATGTAAATGCTTGGTGGAGTCTGTTAGCTGAGTCCCACCCATGTTGGTACGCCAAGTGTTAGGATAGCTGCTTCAGAGTGTGCACACATCCTCTGAACTGTGTGATCTACAGCTGCTCCACATGCAGGGGAATCCTGTCAGGAAGAGGTTAAAAAGATTATTTTTACAGCGTATTTCTCTCCGTTTTCAACTAATCCAGTGCCTTTAATCTGACTCATTATATACAAATATGAATATGTAAAGTCAAGGCTTTCCTCTTTCATATTTTAAACTTTCGTTTTACTTCCTTTTTTTACTGAATGTGGGTGGTGTGCATGTACAGGAGCATGAAATATATTTTTTCTGTTTCCTCTGTGCATTTTTCTAATATGCATGTTTTTTCTGCTTATATCAGTTTGTACGTGTGTGTGTGTGTGTGTATGAGTGTAAGTTGTGTGTTTTGTGTTGTAGCTGGTAAGCACTGAGAGAGACAGATTAAGAGTTCTGCAGATATGAGCAGAAGTCATTGAAATGTCTGTGTGGTTAAACAGCACTTCCTGTTTGTGTGGCAGGAAGGAGAACAAACGACTGAACAGTCAGAAGGAAGAAGAGAAGAAGAAGTTTCCAGTCATCGAGACGCTACAGTGTGGACCAACAACCAGCAACACACAGGTATGAAACAGGTGCTTCCAGCTGTATTCCTAACTTTTAAAGCAGTGTGATGCTGAAACTGTGATTCTCTCTGCAACCTGAGACTTTACTTCCTCTTTGAGGAGTTTTTTTCTGTTTGCATCTTTTAAGAAATGGTTTTGTTTTTGTGAACATTGAAATGAATGCTGCAGATCACTTACAACATAAATAGTTCAAATTCAGTCTGGTAAAGAGATGGACTGTTGGATATTGGTCAAAAGTTGTGTTACCACACTGAAGGCCCCACCATACAGAACAAGTAACCACTTTAACCAGGAAGTCAGTTTACAGCCTCATAAGGTTATCTTGTTTAAAGGGAGGGGGTGTTGGTGCACTCTGGAACATCAAGTCTAAAAACACATCAGTTAGAAAAAGGCTTTAATATAACTGAGTAAAATATCTGTAACTAAATCTTATATTTTAATAAGTACATATGACCAAGTTCTTGTTACAGGGAGGTTAAAAAGGGAAGGATGTTCAGAACATGTTAGACAAGAGTTCACACACATTTAAAAGTATTTTCTGATGTTTCAGGTTCAAACACTAAGTTTGTGACAGTTTTCAGTTTTTTAAATTAAAATAAGCTGAAAACAACTGTCCAATCAACCTGGAGAACAAGTTCAGCTTAAGTTAGACCTCCACCAGTCTGTTCCCCTTTAATATGAAGCTGCTGATCTTTTTCATTCCTGACAACTCTTCCCTTGTTCTGCTGAGCTGGTTTTTCCCTATAGTCCTCCTCACACTTCTTTGTTTTTAAGTTGTTTTTGTGTTGTCCTCAGTAACCCCCTGTCTCCTTGTTGGGATGATGCTGTCCGCAGGTTAATATAATCTGTGCCACACTCAGTCATGGTGCCCTTGGCATGTTGTCCACAGAGGAGGTGTCCTCTGAACAATCCCTCAGATCATGTCCAGCTTCATTAGACCAGGTTTTTATAGTCTATGTGCTGACTGGCTGCATCTGAACGATGGGCTGGTACAATGAGATGAGAAGAAGCAGATTATGGTCTGGTCTTCCTGACAAGGCAGGGCAGAGGAGCTGCATCCATTTTTAACCTCTGCTGGAGCCAGAGATGCTCATAAATCTTTTTGTGCAAGTCCAAGTCAAGGTGCAAGTCACTTTTAGTTGTAGCAAGTAATTTCTCATGCAACGCTTGAGGACTGCAATATCCAGTTTTTCCACTTTAGGTTTGATTTAGATTCCCCCACCCTCACTCTTCCTCTGACTTCTTCCATTTTGGTTTGAAAGCAGGTGAACTCAGCTGCTACTTTG
>JBBBVT010000001.1:34202247-34214286 GCA_037177035.1 Craterocephalus eyresii
CCACAAGGTGGTGTTTTGAACATTTATATCCATCAATATTTAACCACGCCCCCTGGACGTCCAACCCCGCCCAATATCCAGCCCCGCCCCGTTCTGCAGTCTGCAGCTGGGGTTTATTGGTGAAGCCTGGACCTGGACCTGGTCCTGGACCTGGACCTGGACATGCCATTAGCGAAGGCGGAACAACCTGCTCATTAGGTATCAGGAAGTCAGCTGACCTCATTCTTTGGATACATAGTGTTGCTGAGGGGGACCTGACCCTAGAGCTGAGCAACTGCTGACCCCAGATCATAGACTGCCTCAGACGTACAGTAGGCACTAGACATGGCTCCATCATTTCATCTCACTCTCTTCTTACCCCGATTCTAACACCTTCACTCTGGACTCATCAGACCACACACGGTCTTCCTCTGACCCAGAATCCCGCTGTTCTGCTCTTTAGCAAACTGAAGTCTTTTTCCACACTGATCAGTGGTTTTCTTCTGGCTACACAGCTGCTTGACTTCCCTGCACATTATTCATGTGGAAATGTTCTCACTTTTACTATTTAGCATAGCCCCGAGCTCTACTGTGGTTTTTCTTCTATTTTCATCCATAACATTTGTCCCTGCGACTCCCTGTAATGCCATCAGATGTCTCCAGTCCATACACCGGGCCCTAACCCAAACAACTACAGTACAAAGGACTCATCTATGACTGCAAACATGGCCCTTTTAAATATCCATTCTCTTTTATCATTAATGATGTGATTTTAGATCATAGGATGTGTGTATTTTCCCACACTTCTATCGTTATTACAGAGGCAACATCAACAAATTCTTTTTATTTTCAGTCAGGGAAGGCAAAAAACTGCATCAACTTTTCAAAGCTGTATTTCAGCAAAAAAAAAAAAATATATAGAAATCTTTGTCATTTTGAAAATCATGCTTTTGTTATTATTCCTGCTGTATATGTCACAGTTTACAGCAAATCGTAAATCTGTTTGGACAGACATGCATATTTCATCTGCGATTCGGTTTTTTGCTTTTATACTGCTCTGATAATTACTTTTACTACATAACTTTGAAGCCATGGTGACTCGCCCTCGCCTGTTCAAAACAACCAGAAATTGCCTCTGTTTACAACATTCTTCTTAATCTGTGGCCTATTTTTGCTACGGAGCTCCCCTTGCACAATGCAAGGTAAACATACCCAGAGTTACTGAGATCTGCTTTAATGCCATCGCTAGCTAATTTGAAGATGCATGTATGAGCGTGCTATTTTCTCTTATGGAATGCGGCTCCACCCAGAAACATGTCTAAGTCTGAGATGTAAGATTTACAAGTTTGTTTCAGATTCCACCAGTTCCCAGAATGTGGCACCAGTTTCCTTCGTTGTCTACAAAATGTTCGTACATAAGGATCAATGTTTGCATTCAGCTGTGCACATCAGAAATGTTTTTATAAAGCATGCCCTTTGTGTACAAAGTCACTTATCTGAGGCCCATTTTGTGTGTGAGCAACGATTATAAATGAGGCTCCTAACCCGTGTAAAACAGACTTAAGTGGAGTTTATATTCCCCGTTGTCTACGTGCTACCCAGCATAGCTACACGCACCAAAAGGCTGTTCCTTTTCCAGATCTGCAGGCAGAGTTAGGCTGGTACTAGCAGAGCTTTTTCAACGATTCAGCATAAAGTTTACTATCTTCTGATTCCATGTAAAGACCAGTCTTTATGGGCCGTTGTTAGATAAACAGTACAGTCGGATTATTTCCCACGCGAGTCATTACTGACGTCTCTGTGAATTTTGTGCCACAAATCACCAACGTGGCAGCAGGATCAGTGATGTGATCCGTCATCAGATCTGGAAAAATTCTGGTTTACGGGACTTTCACCTGCAGTTTAAAAGTAGTCAAATATCAGGAAACTAGCATCACAATCTGACCAATCACAAGGGACAAGTTCCGCGTCCGCGTAGCCGGGTAATAGTGTAAAAGTGTAATGCTGCGTTCCAGTTGTCTCGGAATTCCGAGCGGAAGTTGGTTGGTGACGTCATTCCGAGGTAAACCACATTCCGGTTTCACAAACTCGGAAAAAAGGATCCCTCCAGCAAAGCTGAGTGTGTTGTTACTCTTTCGGAGTACAAAGAGTTACTTTAAAATAATGCTTTCAGTCACAACGTGGAAGACAGTGAATGCGTGTTTGTACGATTATACTGCACCTACAGCCAAAAATCATAAAATAAATGTAAAATCATTCAAATTAACGAGTCAATTTTGCTTGCAACGCTTCATAAAGTACGATATTTAAGCAACACTTCACATTTTCAAAAATATTATAATCAACAATGAGTACTACTGCTCTATACTGCTATTAACATTTAAAAGGTAAAGGAAACCGAAAATATAAGCGAGAAAACAAACAAGGGACGCAAACTAAGCCATCTTGATATGTGGGATCTCGGGGTCCTCCACAATTTATGAGCTTGCTAGGAAAAACGAGTTCACTATGTCACTTCCGACCAAATTGCCTCAGAAAAACGAGGACAACTGGAACGCTCCATAAGGTCTGAAAGAGGCCTCACAGAGCGGACCGACGCAGAGCCTATGGCAGTGATGGCGTAACAACACCAAACGCGGACGATGCGCGATTATAAACCCAGCTGAACATATTTTCCACTGGACATGTCTGACGTCCAGCAGGTCCTTTGAAAAGCTGCTCCCTGCATCAGTTGGGGTTTAAAACTGGAACGTCATCATCTATGTGGGAATTATCCAATGGGAGGCTCATACCAGTTAGATATTGGTTTGGAAGGGATGTGTTTCCCTACATTTCAGCGCCTCATAACTTCTGCCACAAGGTGGCAGCAACGTGCATGAATCATTGTAAGTTCCAGTACATGAACTGCCTGCAGGTTGATGTCCACTTTTAGTTCATTCTAGAAAGCACCTGAGGAAGCATTTTGTCCTTTGCCTTATCTCACAGTGAATGAATGGATGAGTCATATCGGTGGCTGAAGTGTAAGACGGTTTCTGAGTAACGCTGGTGGGAGATTCTCTATTTATAACGCTGGCTTGGAACGTCATACAGGATGTTACATGATCACATTACTGATCGATCAGGCACAATTCTCTCAGCTGACAGGAGGAAGGGAAAGGGGGGGAGGGAGGTAAAGGCCTTTCCATGACCGCTTCCCTCATACTAATGGATGATGTCACTGCTCTGAATTAACCCCCTCCAACCCATCAGATGCAGGCCGGTAGAAATGAGAACTTCATGTTCCAGTTCAGCCTGATGGATAAAGAGGAGATGAGGGTAGACTTGTGTATACACAACATTTTTATCATTAATATGATCATGTAACATACATACAGTACATATACATGTATATATATATATTTTTTTTAAATATATATATTTACTGTATGTATGTGTGTGTGTGTGTTATATGCAATCTTCTATATTATTACATACACAATACAGTGCCATTCATCACTGTTATGAGGATGTGGAACAAGTGGAACAAGCAATCATTACATTACATGACTGTGTCATTTATAGTTATTTATCCAACGCGACTTACAACTGAGTTTTACCAGCAGTGCCATGGCTAGAGACAAGGAGGGTAAGGTGTCTTGCCTCAGGACAGGACAGGTGACCGAGGTGGGAGCGGGATTGGAGCCACCACCGATGACCCGCCCTACCACTGAGCCATTGGCCCATCCTTTTAAACAGTATTTTAGATATAAAGTCGTGGATAAAGTCAGGACAAAGTAGGACGCTACTGCAACGCTGGACGTATTTATTTTAAATACGACCTACCTGCATAGCTCTCTGTTCAGCATTGTTTTTATAAACAAACTTTATGTAAACTTAAGTACTTGTTGTTCCTACTGGCTCACATTGTTTTTAGCTTTATTCGATCTTTGTTTTTAACTCCAGTCTTCCTCATGGGGGTTCTCCACAGCAGGGGCTCTGCCTGCCCGGCCTGTAGCCACGACAATGTTTCCTCAGAGCAGCGTCAAGCTGTTCATTTCCAGTCTATAGCTGAGTATGTGTGCTTGTGTGTGTGTGTGTGTGTGTGTGTGTGTGTGTGTGTGTGTGTGTGTGTGTGTGTGTGTGTGTGTGTGTGGACCCGGTGTGTGTGAAAGTGTTGTTTAGCTGTTGTTATCATGAAAAGCTTTTTGGACGATAAATAAAATTGGATTTATTAAGATAAGCATTTACATGGAAAACATTTATGTCATTAGAACTTAAAAATAGTTGAAGTGTGCTGAGCATGAAGGAGAATGTACGAGTGTGTGATGAGACGAATGACGGGGGAAGCTAAGGTGGGTGGAGCCCCCGCCATGGATCAGCACCTCCTATCTGCAAGCAGCCCACACAGAGCTGGCTCTCTAAAGACGTTTAAGTCTCTGGCCGTGCTTCTTTCTCCCAGAAGATGAAGGCATAAAATGTCCTGCATGTCTACCAGCTGCTGGATGAGCAGAGAAACTGACAGGACAAACAGAAAAGTGGTGGTTGGACGATGGACAGAGGGAGGCTGGTTAGAAGAGGAATAAATGTATTTATTTCTTTTTAAGTTGATTATTATTTTGATTATTTTCCACAAAAGATAATACCTCTGGTGGAAATTCTGGCTGGTAACTTCAGGATTCAGGGTTCTTGTTGGTCTGGATCCCTGTTTAGCAGAGAAACTGTATCCTAGCAACAACATTCATCATGTTCATGAGCGCAAACCCAGGGGAGGCCAGTGGTAGCCGTCAGCCAGTAATCAGCTGATGAGGGACATGCTCTACGTCACCTGATGCTCATTCACACCAGCCTGCTTTTAATAAGGCATCCATATTTGTAGTTGTTTGTAGTTTTCTGTTTTCTATGGGAGGAGGGAAAAGTTCAGGTAGAGGTGGAGAATTCCTGTTGGTGGGATTCCTCAAGAAAAACGGCCTGAACTCATTGAATCTGTGTGACTCCCCGACCAAGTACAAGACAAACACTTAAGGTGTGCTTTAGTGGCTTTTAACTAATATTAGTCTTAGTGGACGCAGGTCTGTTTTTACCAGTTTAAAATGGCGAATAATGAGCTCCACAGCAGAACAGGGGATTACTATTTATCTGGAGGTATGGCGAGCCAATCAAAACCATTTCCTCTCAAAACAAAACCACTTCAGAACCCAGGCATTAAATATAAATGTCCCCCGTCCTCGTGCTTATCCTCTTTGCGTGTTATGGATGACGGGATGTTGTTGATGTTGTTGCTGCATTCAGTTTCCAGGGACTCCGAAAGTGAAGGTCTTCATTCTGATTGGTTGTCAGTGATTTACAGCCGAAATGTGTCATAGCTAATGTGCATAAATTAAAATATTTTCAACTTTGTTTTGTTGCTCTAGTCGTTTAACTTTTGTGGCTCATCGCTTTTGTCGCTTTTGTCACTCCTGTCCATTGAGAGTGAACGACTTCCTGCCATTGTGCAGCTTTAGTGGCGGTTGGTTTGATCGCACAGAGTTCAGCAGCACAGAGATCATTAATCGGTCTGATAGCATCATCTCTGCCGCGCCGCGCCTCATCCATCAATGGGCCCTCCGATGAAGAGGGACACATTCTGTGCGGCTATTATAAACACAACTGTTGTGGTTCAAACCCAAGCAGCCCTGTCCTCCTGGAAGTCCCATCGGAGAGGAGGCAGAGTCATATCACTGCGCCCGCTGTCCTCAGCCAGTGAGGAGGAGGTTTAACTATAGTGTATTTATTTTCATTTGGCATGGATCAGAGTATAAGCAGATATGCAGCGCATAAGTCAGAGTTTTAAATATGAACCTTGGTTTTACTGTTCTACAGCCTAAGTGAAGTTTACACACAAACAGCAAATTTCAGCCCGTTATTGGTTCTCTGTTACGGTCATGTTAGGTTATTAATAAACCTTCTGAAAGTGGAAGCAGCGGGTTAAACTGAGAGGCTTCGTGGGATATTCTGCATGATATGACGCTGTGAACGTAGCCTGAGGATGAACTCACCCTCTCCATCTCCAGGAAGTCTTCATCCAGCTTCGTTCCCTCTGCCCCGCTGATCTTTTCACTTAGAAGCTGCACACACAGAGCAGAGAAGGAATATTTTACCACCAGCTGAAAGCAAACTTAGCAGCCCGGCCACTGGAATCAGCTGCAACTGCTTCATGTTCCATCCTTTTACCAGTTCACCGCATAACTGCAACATTACTGAGCAAATAACCCACTAATGATAATAATAATGAAACATATCATGTGATGTATGAGGAATCAGGAATTAAGCCCCATCAGGGAGAGTGGGTGGAGATAAAAAAATCAAAATAAAAATGCCTAAAAAAAACGACGGAGGAATAGAAAGGTGCTGCTAAGGTGTAAGAAGTTCAATAACAAGAATAAAGAGAAAAAGTTGGATTCATCAGTTATAACAGCTTGTATTCGCCTCATCTTCCCGTAATGATCAGTTATTAACCATCAACTAAGTATGAATGAATAAAACGGACAGAGTGATAGACTAATGAGGATAAACATCAGAAGTTGACCCTCCACCACAGCTGGGTGGCAATTCTGTGCATGTCAGAGCAGGACAAATTAGAATCAGACTATTTATTTGACAAAGTCAAAGTTGTGATAAATACTGGAGGGCACCACTAGGGGGAGTATGCAGCACTTGTGCTCTGAAAGTTACAAGCTGGAAGTACATTGTTTTTTCCAGCTTTTTGCCACTAACAACATGCTGAAGTAGACTTTGGAAACAGGAAGAAAGAAAAGTACTTTTATCGTTGAAACTAAACGGAAAAGGTCTTGTTGCTGTTAGAGTTGCTGATATGTTACACCTACATGTGTTACGTACGGCCCATTTACCAAAAAGCTGCATGAGCACCTACAGCGCATGCAACATGTTAGGTTGTGCCACCGCAGGCGGCCGACATGCCAAACGGACGTTAGGAAAGTGCAGCAGCCATGAAGTGTACGCGTTTCCAGCAGCAAGTACATCCCAGGACGTTTCCCTAAGTCGTCCTGCTTCAACCAGTAGATGAAGAATGTTTCTTCTTCGTTGTGTGTCTCGCCTTTTTCATTAATTGATGGTTCAGCACTGCCTCTGGCACAGAGTGGAACGCGTTTCTCAAAAGGTCTTATCCGTGTGAGGAGAGCAGCATGAACACAGTCTTAGTCCAGAACTAAGACTGTAAAATGAACGGACACCTGGAAGCAGGTGACCCGCTGGTTTCTGAAGAGCTGAAATGAAGCCCATTGGCCGGTTCCTACTGTTGCCATCTTGGCAGTGTCATGAGTCTCACTCCCGCAAAACCAGAAATGACCTAGTGGAGGAGGGGGGAACTGCAATTTTTGGCACTTCCGCTTAAGCTTCATGTTTCTAAGGCGGATTTGCTGCCTGGTCTAGAAGAACTTGTATGTGGACGTGTTATGAGCCGTTGGGCGTTCGCTTAGTGGGTCAAAGATGGCAGAAAGGACTGTGACATCATTCTGAAGTGAATAAGTGAAGGTGTTTGTTCTGTCTTTAACCGTAACAAACAATTTCTCCAGGAATGAAGATGCAGAGACTGCAGAGGGAGCAGAACAAAGAGGTGAGGAACTGGCCGGAGAACACGTACGCAGGAACTGAGTTATGAGAGCAGAATCATTGTTTCAGAGTCTCCCAGAGGGGCTGCTCTGCAGAGGGAAGGGGAGGAGGCGACAGAAATGCACCATTTACACAGTTAGAGGAGAATTCTGGGGAAGAATTACACACTGAACAGATTAGACTTTTATTAAGATCTAAATACTGAAAGTAACTGGATCTAGAATAAATGAGCCACCGTTTCTAAACACAGCTTCAACATAATCAACTTATTAAAACATTTAGAAAAACCAGTGCTTTCTGCTCCATCCTGCATCAACAACATCACAGCAACAGGTGTTGCTACTTTTCTGGGTGTGGGATGTGTGGGTGTGTGTGTGGTGTTGGGGAAACGGTGAAACTCAGTTATGCGTGTGTTCAACTTTCAGGGTAAACTAGACGAAGGAAGAGGCAGTGTTCGGTCGGACAAACATCGATGTCCAACCTCCCTTTATGTCAAGAATTGAGTTTTAAGCAGTTTCAACTGTTTCAAAACGCCCATCTGAGCAGAAATAATCCGTTTAAAGAGTTTAAGTCTGTATAAAGGGCTCATCACAGCACAGAGACAGACCTGGTGACGGTTCCCTACGATATCCTCATGGCCTCAGATAAAGGACTCCGGTCTAAACGCATCTGGTTGGACGTCATTCGACACCATTGATCCCAACATTCTGCTACAGAGGCGTGAACATGCTATTGGACTGGAGGAATAATAGAACCATAGATTCCAGGTTGTTCATGGAAATTATGAATCTTCCTCACACACTAAAGTAAATCATGGAGTTCCTCAGGGATCTGTACTTTGGCCGATACTTTTCACGTTGTACACACGACCTTTAGCCAATTTTTTCACAGCATGGTACAAACTTTCATTTCTATGCAAATGATACGCAGATTTACTTTGTCTCTCTGCTTGGTTGTCCTCTCGGCTATTTGTTATGAATTGGATTGTATGAATACTGATTGGATCACAATGAATTGGCTTGAATGGATTTTGTTTGTAAAGCCCTGATATGACAGTGTTGAACTGGTGCTTTAGAAAAGCCATGCAGCAGTCACTTGCTTCCTGCAGACATGGAAATGTTGGCTGTACTTGATAAACAGGATAAGCTCTTTCTGAGTAGAAGAGGCAGCATGAGGTCCTACCGTCCATCCATCCAGTCTGCTGATACCAGGAAGCAGCATGCTAACTAGTAGCAGAGTGATAAAAAGCAAGCATCTGCTCCCAGTGGCTGAGCCAGCAGCTCAGCTTACCGCCTGGCCGTGCTGCAGACTGGACGGTGAGCTGTGTGGCTTGACTTATGAAACCGGCTCTGAACTGTGTCCTTCCTCTTTACGAAAAAGTCAGAAATATCTCCCGTTCTCTTCATTCTCATATCCTCCTCTACCAAACCAGGCTGCTTCCAGGATCTATGCCTCCGCATGTTCATGCTGTAGCTACTTTAAAAACTAGCCGGCCTATCCTTGCTCGCTTGGCCACCACTAAGCTAATCTATGAGCATCTTTCAGTTTATTTTTTTTAGCTGCAGTGTGAAGACCTGAGTTGACCATAAATATACTCACTGAAAACCACAAATGTTTCCCTACATCAGCTCAAAGCTAAGCTGGTGCTCGCATAGAAGTAGATTAGCACTGCTAAGTAGCTTCATGCTAGCATCAGGCTAATATCCGTACATCAGTAGTTGTGCAGAAACGTGGTGATATTTATAAAGAATTCTAAATAAACTGGTGTAGTGATACTGGTGGTACTGGTGCAGGTCTGGAAAGACATTTTGAAGGACTAAATGTACGGATGAGCCGAGTGTGGAGCAGAAGTCACAGAAGTGATGTCACTCCTAATGCCCTGCTGTTATTGGGTTAACTCCATCCTTCCTCCCGGGTGGGTCTGCTGCTAACTGCATCATTAGGCTCATCCAGAGCACACACACATTTACCATAACACTGCTTACTCACACACCTTTCCACCACTGATGCAGTCATTACTTCTGTTGGGTCGCATGGTGTGGCTCCAACACGTCAGGATGAAGCCAGTAAACTATCACATTAATTCAGGATTTTGCCCAAATCTTCCTCATCCAGCATGTGGAAAAGACACAGCACAGCTGCAGCATGTCCCTGCAGGACGGCGGTCTCTGATCATGACGCTGTGCTTGGCACCACAACCAGTCCACGGTGGTTCATACTGCTTCATACTGGAACTAGGGCTGGGTTTAATTTATTTTTTTTAAAGATAGAAAGCTTACTTTTTATTTGGTCATTCTTTTTTACTGTAGTGTTTCTGTTAACACTGTATTCTGTTTAACATATAACATTGGTTCTTTTTACAAATAAATGTTACAGTCATGTGTGTGACATGCCAGCGCTTCTGGACATTTTTTAATGGAAACATGAATATTAAATATATATAAAATACACACGGTTAAAAGGTTGCTTCAGCGTTTCATAAAAATTGCCATCTGCGAATTTCTGATATTCAAGAAATATTTATGTGACATGAATACCTGCAAATGAATCGGTATTGAATCGAATCGAATTAACCAAATCAAATCGATTTTTGCTCTTGTGAATCTAATCGATTCAGGAAATTAGGAGTGATACCCAGCCCTAACTGGAACAGGTTCATACTGGCTTATACTGGTTCATACTGGTTTATACTGATTCATACTGGTTTATACTGGTTCATACTGGCTTATACTGGTTTATACTGATTCATACTGGTTTATACTGGTTCATACTGGTTTATACTGGTTCATACTGGTTTATACTGATTTATACTGGCTTATACTGGTTTATACTGGTTCATACTGGTTTATACTGGTTCATACTGGCTTATACTGGTTCATACTGGTTTATACTGATTCATACTGGTTTATACTGGTTCATACTGGTTTATACTGATTCATACTGGTTTATACTGGTTCATACTGGTTCATACTGGAATCGGTTCACGTAGCAGACGGAGACATAACGGCTTCTCTCTGGTCTGCAGGTACTTTGGTTCTGAAAGGTCCAAACAGGTGCAGAAATCATGCGCAGGTAGAATCTGCTGCTGCAGCTTCAGGCGCAATGCCTGATGCTGCAGATGGAAACGCAGACAGACACAGTTTCCTGCGTCGTCTGCATCAGTTACACCTTTAATTCGTACGTTTCCAGGGTCTTTGCACATCCGTCACTCCACACAGAAGACAGAGTAATATCACCTGAAACTATGGTGGGAATACTGAGCAGAAACAGAAACTGACCAGGCGAGGAGGAGGAGAAACCACAGAAGAACAACGAAAACGAGGACAAAACTGTAGAAAGCTTTAGAAATAAAACGGTGAAAGTGTTCAGTTTTTTTGCTTGATTAGAAATTATTTTATAGTAGTGCATCACATCATGGAGTTAGGAGTTAACTATGAACTCAGCGCTGCCCTCTAGAGGAGAAAGCATGACAACAGCAGACGCATGGAAGTAGGAGGACAGCGACACGTGAAAACGATTGTAACGTCTGTAAGGGAGCATCAATGGGCCTTCAGCTGCGAACACAGAGAAGCATGAATGTGTGAAAGCAAACCAGCAGAACTTCATGCTGGAGAAGATGAAGTCGTGCGACCAAAACAGGAACGTGTGAAAACGGAGCTGACAGCAGGTTTAGGAAAACAAGTAGGATTTATCACCCAAGGTTCAATTCTCGTTTTACTGGATTATTTGATCCACGCTGAAAATTTCAGCCCTTTTTTAAATCGTTCCCATCAGGAAAATAACTGTATATCCTCATTTAAACACTTAATAACCATCAAAGTCATGGACTGGGACACAAACAGGTGGCGCTTGTCAGCACTGACGTGTTTTCTGACTGTTGGAAGTGGTGCACAGTTACTCACAGCCGCCCACCGTCCTCTATTTTAGTGACGGGAGGAAGAATCTGCCCGTTGAAACTCGACTTTCATGTTTTCTGCTCGTCTTCTGCTGATCATGCTGCACGGAAACAACAAGCCTCATAGCTTCAGGCTCCTCACAGTCTCACCTGCACAGACCTCAACACCTGACCTGTGACTCGTTCTCATGAAAGCTGCCAAGAGTCGACTGTGAATATGTGGTGGACTGGACAGCGCCCCCTGCAGGTGGTGTGGGGAAGTGTTCCAGGCTTTTCTGTCCCGTCCAGCAGCAACATGTGGTGTTTCTACCTGCTAAACCCACCATGATGATCCATGATAACACCTTTATTATCACATCTGCATCACCTGCACTACCTGGTTGCTAAGAATCCTCTGTTTACACCTGGAGGCCACTTCCTGTCCAGCTCTCCACCAATCAGAGAGCTTCCACTGAGGGTAACGTCCAATCAGGAGCAGCCAGACATCAAGCAGTGAGCAGAAAGAAGCTCCTGGTCCTCTATGGCTGGAATAAAGCCAAGAAGCTGCTTTAGTGAGGAGAGGAGGGAGATAGGAACAT
>JBBBVT010000001.1:34568916-34579004 GCA_037177035.1 Craterocephalus eyresii
TTTTAGTTAATAATAACCTTCTGCACATTTGCCTCTTTTTTATCAATTATTGTTTCAAGCCCATTGTTTGCACTGGAAGGCATTTAATGTGGTGAATCAACCGTTAATGCTCCTGATATGGTTTTATTTCCCATCTGTTTGCTTTCGGCATGCTTTGGAACTCCACAGCCACTGTAGCGGTTCGTGGGCGTGGTTTGTAGCGGCTGCAGGGTGCTGTCAGACCCTTCTCGCCCCTCCCCTCAGGTAGTGAGGAGCGGCCCCTCCCCTCAGGTAGTGAGCGGAGCAGAGTAAAGGAAAGCACCGGGAAGAAGAAGCAGTTTATGGCGCTGGGGGAAAATGTGCAGCTGGGGAGGAATCGTCGATCCTCTCCTTGTCTTCGGTGCTCGAGACTTGGACGTAATTTCGATCGATTTCGATTAAAAATCGAGATCGGGACACCCCTAGTAAACATGTATGGGTGAAGGCACTATTCAATAGCAGTAGTAGTTTTTACAACTACAAATGCTACTTTACTTTCAATGTAATGGCAGCTTGTGATGCAACCTACAAGTTCACATTTGTAGACATTGGAGCGTTTGGAAGACAGAGTGATGCCAGTTTTTGCCAGATCTAATTTTGGGTCACAGCTGATCCACGGAAATCTTGCACTTCCACCTCCTGCTCCCCTGCCCGGTTCAGACATCATCACTCCAGACATTTTCCTGGTTGATGATGCCTTTCCACAGAAGGTGAACCTCATGCATCCATATTCAGGTAAGATAACAATGAAAACGTATTACTGTATTGTTATTTCTTACCAACTTTTTTCTAAATCAACTAATTCCTACAATTACCGGCACTCCAGGGCCAGGCGCGATATTGAGAACGCATTTGGCATTCTTGCGGCAAGATGGAGATGGTCTTTGAAAGGGCCATGGAGTGCTCCATCCAAACTGCAGAAGACATTACCAAGGCCTGCATTACTCTCAGCAACTTCCTCTGTTATTCAGATCAACTACACCCAGAAACTGGCAGATATATGGACCCCATGCAGACGGACACTGATGGTGCATAGGGAGAACCGAGGCAGGCAGTTGATGGAGATACCAACTTCTGGAGTCACAAAATGACTCCAGTGCTTGGTCAACTCCCGATGGCCTTGCTGTTGGGGAGCTCTTCAAAGACTTTTTTCAGACAAATGAGGGAAGATTTTCTTGGCAGGATGCCATCACTCAACGAGGCAGAAAACACTGAGATTTCTACATAAGAGAAGTCATCATTGGCCTTGGTGACAGGGCTTTTTCAGTGGCTGCCCCTGTGTTATGGAACGTGTTGCCCTTGCATATTCGCACTAGTGGCACATTGTTATTGTTTAAATCACTTTTAAAACATTTATTTTCACTGGCATATGGTTGAGTTGAATTGCTTGGTTATCCTCATTCTCAGGGCAGATGACAGCATATAAATCTAGGTAATTGGGGATGTTTGTCCTTTGTTTTTTCCCACAGATTTTAGCTTTGCTTTTGTGTCAATTGCAAGGTTTAGCAAGTCATTTCTTTTAATATTGTATATGTTGTAAGCTAGAAAACATAAGCACAAGTTTATTTTCTGTTAAATTCACACCTCTTCATTATTTGGATAACACATGAAACCTCATACAAAGGTAAGTATAGGAAAAGCATGAATCTACTTCCCCACTTTGTAGCTAGTTTATTCCCCTGCCAGCACGGGTGTTGTTCAAAGATTTCACTGCTTATTGGTGTAAAGATGCAGGTTCTAGTTCTGGTTTCTTCTCATATGATTTATGCTGCCCATTAAGTTTTGTGTAGCGTATGTGTTGCCAATATAAAATTTCCAATGAAAACATCCAGTATCTCAAAGTTTTTTTACAGCTGCATATTGTAATATGTATTTCAATGGTGCCCAAAGCAATGAAGAGAGATAGGATTTCAATAAATACTTTTATTCAAAGTGCACAGCAAAACCTAAATATTAAACATGCAAAAATTCACAGCAAACCCCAAATTCCATAACAATAAAAATACACAACTCGAAAGCGAAGATAGCGTACCATGACCCCTTGAACATCTATTAGCGTATTGTTTGCTTTGTCTGAGGGATCTCCTGCAGCAGTGTTCAAATACTCTGTAAAAGTTAAAAAACTGTTCCTTTTAGCCTCTGCCTCTCTGATCTCAGTCAGTCATTCCAACAGAGCAGTGTCAACGGGATCTAGTTCGGTGGAACGCTTTCTCTTCCTCGTTCGTACTGGGGTAGGTGCTTGTGGCGTTGAGGGAACGCCACAGACGATGAGGAGAAGGTTGAAAGTGATGGAGGCGAGGACTCCAAGGGGTAGAGAGTGATGGTTAACTCCTCATCGTCATCATTCTGTGGCTACAACAAAGAAGCTATGAGAATATAGTTAGCAGTGTGACAAAAAGAATAAAATAGCATGTGTCCAGCATGTTCACCAAACAATGTGTACAGGAAAAACTTTGCATGTAATCCCTGGGGTAATTTGTTGATGTTGGTAAGTGATTGATTAAGTTTTTCAGCCAACCAAGACGATGAAGGATTGGCTGCATTGCTCACTTCGCTTTTTCATGGCTTATTGTGTGCTCGGGCAAACTTGTCCAGGACACGCCACCATTTCTCTTTAGCTAATTTTGGCAAGCTATTTCCTCCCAACTATTTGTTAATGTGTGGAAGATAAGGCAGGGTCAACATCCTGTAGCAGAGTTTGCTATTGAGTTTCGTACATTAGCTGCTGCGTCCTTCTGGAATGGTGCTACTTTAAAAAGTGCTTTTTTTTCATGCGCTAAACGATGCCATCAAAGAAGATGAACTGAACTGAACTGATGAACTGTGCAAAATGAGCCAGAGACTTTATATGATCTGGTCAGCCTTGCAGTTAAACTGGATAATAGAATGAGAGAAAGAAATAAGGAAAAGACTAGAAGAGACACTACAATTACACTACATTGCAATACAAATGCCTCCATCCTTTTCTGTAGCCAAGCCTGATCCATTGAGACCAACTGATACTGAGCCAGAACGCATACAGATTAGGAGAACACACCTTACCCTAGAGAAACAACAAAGACGAGTACTGGCAAAATTATGCATTTACTGTGGCCAGTCTGGTCATTTCATTGCTTCCTGCCCCGAGCTTTTAAACGACAGAGTCCGCCGGTATATGCAGGAATACCGGCAGACGACAATCCTACAGAGTTTTCACATCCGTGTTGTTTACCTGCATGTCTGATTTTTCATCAGGGTTCAGTTAATGTCAGTGCTTTAATTGACTCTGGGTGTGACGAGAACATCATTTATCAGACTTCTGTTCAGCAACATAACACCTGGACAGAGATATTGCCCTCCTTACTCAAGATCTCAGCTCTGGTCGGTCGATCTCTTGCCCAAATCACTCACAGAACTGGGCCACTCCAGCTCGTTCTATCCGGTAACCATCATGAGTTCATCTCCTTTTTTGTGTTTCCCTTAACTACTAAACCCTTAGTTTTAGGCTTGACTGGCTGACCAAACATGATCCTCTTCTGGTCAGATCAACGGATTTAGTCATGGGCCACGAGTTGTCAATCAACTTGTCTTCAGTCAACTCTTACACCCAGTTCCACCTTGTTTAGCTCTGAGGACATGGACCTCAGGCTACCTGCCTGAGGTTCAGTAAGAGTAAAGCCGTTTCCCTACCGCCACATTGCCCTATGATTGCGCCATAGACATTCTTCCCAGGGCCCCACCTGCCAGCCAGTCGGCTGTATAACACCTACCGTCCCGAAAGAACATCAATGGAGCAATACATTAAAGATCCATTGTCTTCTTCGTGTCTAAGAAGGAAAAGACACTTTGACCATGTATAGATTACAGGGGTCTCAATCAGATCACCGTTAAAAACAAATACCCCCTACCGCTAATTTCTTCCACGTTTGAATCTGTTCATGGTGCTACTGTGCTCACAAAACTCGACCTTCGTAATGCATACAATCTCATCCGTTTTCAACAAAGGGATGAATGGAAGACAGCCTTCAAGACCCCAATCGGCCACTTCGAGTGCCCTTTGGACTCTGTTAACGCCCCGGCTGTGTTTCAAGCTCTTGTAAATGACGTCCTGTGAGATTTCCTGAACCTCTTTGTCTTTGTGTATCTAGACGACATCCTGATTTGCTTCATGACCCTCCATGACCACAAGAGACATGTTCAACAAGTCCTGCAGCACCACCTGGAGAATCGACAGTATGTGAAAGCGGAGAAGTGCGAGTTTCACCAGTCTTACGTGACCTTCCTTGGTTACATCTTTGAGGGTGGGCCGGTTCACACAGACGCAGAAAAGACAATTGTTGTGTTGGACTGGTCCATCCCCCAGACAAGGAAACAACTACAGAGATTCCTTGGATTTGCCATCTTCTACTGTCAGTTCACCTGCAACTACAGTCAAACAGCTGCTCCTCTCACAACTCTAATTTCAACCAAGACCCCCTTCATCTGGACTCTGGGAGCAGCTAGGGCCATCTTTCAGCTCAAGACAAGATTCTCCCAGGCACCAATTCTTGTGCAACTAGGTGCTATGAAGTAGTTTGTCATGGAACTTGATGTCCTGATTCGGGAGTTGAAGCTGTACTGTCCCAACGTTCTGGGTCCCACTCAAATCTGAATCCATGTGCCTTCTTTTCCCACCGATTGTCCCCCACTGAGCAAAACTACAATGTGGGAGACAGAGAGCTCCACGACATCAAGCTGAGTCTGGAGCAGTGGCGCCATTGGCTACAGGGTGCAGAACATATAAACCTTTCCAACCTCCAATCTACCAAGCGCTTCAATTCCCATCAGTCCGGTTGGTCACGGTTTTTCTTACATTTCAATCTTGTTATTTCTTACCGTCCTGTATCCAAGAACACCAAGTCAGAGGCGCTTTCCTGTCAGTTTTCCTCTGACACTAATAAATGCCCCTCCACCATTTTGCCTCCCAATTGCATTATTGAAACCCTGACCTGGAAGATAGAAGACATTTTAAAGACGGCACAAATAACAGGGCGAGGCACTGGTCCTGCAAACCGCATCTATGTCCCCACTTCTATCAAATCCCGTCTCATTCACTAGTTGTACATGGCTAAGTTCTGTCATCCTGGAGTCAGTCACATTGTTGCGCTCAAGGTTCTGGTGGCCATGTATTCACAAGGACGTATGAGAGTATATCCTAGCCTGTCCCCCGTGTGGCAGTAACATGACCATTAATGGACCTGCTAGTTTACCCCTTCCAGACGCTGGTCCCAATTGGACTTTGTCACTGGACTCCCTGTTTCTAAGGTCAAGACCACGATTTTCACTATAGTTGACCATTTTTCCAAAGCCTGCCATCTCATTCCCTTAAATGATTATCCATGGCCTTTCAGTCTGCCCAACTACTCATTAAACATATCTTCTGTTTACACGGTATTCCTCAGGCGATCCTCTTAGACCGGTGCCCACAATTCATTTCATTCATTCATCCCACCTTTCATGTTTTGCAAATTAAACGTATTCATGCCTGCATCTTGTAGCCCCTGTTGATCCCCCTCCTCTTGTCCGGAAAGGGGACCATGTTACACAGTTCGGCGGATTGTGGATACCCATCGGCGTGGGTGGCAGTACCTTGTGGACTGGGAAGTGTACGGTCCTGAGAATCGGACCTGAGTGCCCCGTTCTTCCATCCTGGATCCTTCTCTAATCTCTGACTATAGGGCTTCCTTGCTGTCATGCTGCTCTGGACTGCCAGGTGGCGGTTGTTGAGGGGGAAGTGGTGTCAGGGATCTGGGTTGTCTGTGGGGTTGTTCTTCCGGGTTCCACCAGAGGGAGTGACAGGACCGAAACCTGGAGAGTCTTCACAGTTTTGCCTTGTTTCACACCTACAAACCATCAGTCATCAGCCACAGTATATAAGGAGCTGGCTGCCAGTCCTTCGTTGCTTGAGCGTTGAGCCTTGCGGTAAAAACCAAACCTTTCTGTGTTTCCCAGAGTTTCCTTACCAATGATACTCTGTAACCTCCTTGTGTTTTTCTTGTCCAGAGACTTCTCTTGCTGGAATTACCCTGAGCTCCTTCTTGTTACCTCCCCTGGATTTTCCATTGAGTGCACCTCCAGTATTCAACCATCTACAACCAGGTCAACACTGACCCTTCTGTTTCCGGTGGTATTTCTCCATCTTCTGTGTCGAATGACGGATGCGCAAGGAGCCTGAAAATGCACCAAATATGCACGTAATTGACGCAGAACACAGACGAAACTGTCCCTGCATCTGCATATCCGTCATCTGTGTCAAGCATAAATGGGCCTTTACAGTAATCTCTTCTACTAGAAATAAAGCATTCGCAACTTCTGCTGGCAGAGAGAGAAATAGGTGGAGCCTGGATTTTTTTTTTAAAATGATACAATCAGTTTTTTTGTTACATTTCTGGTGTGGGGAATAAAATTCAGCTCAGACACAAAAAAGGGACACACAGATTTCTCACACACTGAGATGGCTTAAAGTTCTGCAGTTACCATGAAATTATCCGTCTCGTCTTCAGGACCGACAACAAAAGCCTCCGTCTGGTCCTGGTTAAGCTTTACGAAGTTCTCTGCCATCCACGATTTTATATCTAAAATACAGTTTAACAGGGTGTTAACTGGCTCTAGGTCATCAGGAGACACGGCAATGATCAGTGAGGTAGGAGTACAACCATTTAAGAAGAGTACCTGAGAGCCCCACCAGACTTCTAAGTCTGTGTAATAAAATCTGGTGTTCTACTGTGTTGAAGGCAGCACTAAGATCCAGCAGAACCAGAACAGAAGGTTTCTATGAATCCTGGTTACTTCTGAGGTCATTTACAATCTTTAAAAGGACCGTCTCAGTACTGTGGTTTGTCCTAAAAGTAGATTGATATCTTTCTTAAATACTGTGTTTATTTTTAAAAAAACGAATTAAATTAACTATTTTTCTATAATCTTGCTTAAAAGGGTAAGTTGGATACCGGTCTGTAGTTATCTAGGATGTTATAATCTAAACCACTCTCCTTCAGAAGGGGTCTCGCCACCGCCGTCTTACAGGCAGATGGGAAGAAGAGAGTAATTTACTATGTTTAAAAGCTCAGGCTAAAAGAAACCATAAAATGTTTTTTAAGAGATGTGGGAATGGGGTTTAAAAGGCAGGTAGTTGGGTTTAGCTGGGAGAAAACTCAACCAAGCATCTCTGCATCAACCACGACAAAAATCTCCAGTGTTTCCTCAGGTAGAAATGATGCTTCAGATATGTTAAAATCATCCTGTCTGTGAGGGGGTGGCACTGCACCCCTCATTGATGTGACACTATCACACTGCGGTGACACTGCTTAGTTTATTTATGTTTTGCTTTATTTTTTAATCCTCACTGACATCTCTCTCTGAGGTCTATCTGGGCGTGGCTTCATGGAGTGCACTTGTGGGCCCAATCCCAACCGCCCCCACACACTAACCCTATGTTTGTGCGTTCTAGCGGAGGCTTCTCCATATTAAGGGTCGTCTCAAACCGCATTGTGAGGAGGGAGAGTTGACCGTTCAACCCTCAGATAGCGAGTCTGCATCGATGCAGACTTTCCGGCCGGTGCAATGGCTAAACGGAGGAAACGATGTTAACACAAAAGTTCCGCATGTGTCCTGCACGTTTGTCACACTGTCAAAAAATGACCATCTGAACCTAGATAAAACGAAACTGGCCCATGTTTTTTTATGGTGACGTTTGATTTTATGTAAACACAATTATCAGCATTCATTCATAAGTTTTATCATAAACATCAAACAATAGTAAAGGGAGACTTGTGGAGTCCCTATAAACTATATAAAGTATACTGTAGCTCCTGTAATTGTAATGGCTGCTAGATTTATGATGTTAGCAATGATCAGAATGTACATATATGTAGTTTTTAATTAACTTCCATGGAGTGATTTGTAAATAGATTATTTTGTAGATGGGAAATGGGGAACACTTACCTGTGTAAAATAGTTTGATCAGCAGTCATGTAAGGGCTGGGTAAGAGTATCCAGGGGTGACAGAATGGAGACAGGATGTGTGACATGGTGAAATGTCTGCTGTGATGCCTACTGGGCAGCTGTAGCTCAGTGGATAGAGCAGTTGCCTACTGAACAGGAGGTCGTTGGTTTGATTCCACTCTGCAACATGTCGAAGTGTCCTTGGGCAACACACTGAACCCTACCTTGCCTCCCTATGTGCCTATCTGGGGCGTGAATGTGTGTGAATGTTAGTTAGCACCGAGTATGATACAAGATAGTTGCTGTGTGAATGGGCGAATGAGATATGTCAAGTGTCAAAGCGCTTTGAGTAGTCACATGACTAGAAAAGCGCTCTACAAGTACAGTCCATTTACTGTTTACCCCCCTGTTGCTGGTGAGCCTTTTGTAAAAAAACATCTTTGATACGTGTAGGAAAAACTTTGGAGCTCTAAAATTCAAATTTTTTACAACCAAACCCCCACAATGTGGTTGAGATAAAAGATTTGATCTAATAGCACTGATTTCACTGCTGAAGTGGTTTTCAAAGTCCTCACATGCAGCCTCTGATTCTGGCAGGGAGGACTTGTTAAAATGTGTTTATCAAAAGATCAATTGTTCTAAAAAGGAATCTGGGGTTGTCTTGTTCTGTGTAATAAGGTTTGGAAAGTCAGTGCTATGGCTCGTCAGTAGCGCCATGAGGCCGGAACTGCAGACCCTCCACGTGCTGCCTGCTGCCACCTGCCTCTCTGAGTCTGCCACGACTTTCATATGGGGTCATGTGGACCTATTATTCACACTGAAAAAAAGAGTTGATAACAACTACTACAAGCAAATGATGGCACAGAGCCCAGAGTTCAGACCCCCCCAACCTAAACCAGGACTCATGAGTCCTGCAAGACACATTTGCTCTGCTTGACCAGGGCCCAATTAACCCTTTGACATTATGTGTGTAGAATTAGAGCATTAATGTGTGTCCTCAATCTGTCTATCCTAGAAGCAAATGCCCAGTGACGTGTGCTCTGTGTATGTGTGTCTGTGTGTGAGTGCTGGTCAGAATTTGGTGAATTTTGCTCATTGATGAGTTGGGATGAACTCTAAAACTTTTGAAAATGTTGACCATTTCCTTCAACATGACAACATGCATGAAAAAGAAATGATGCCATAAAACAATAAAGTGAAATGTCTCTTGTCTAAATGGAGTGGAAAGAAGCCAAATATCCCCAAAATTATTATCATTAATGTTGTTGTTTATGTACCATAATCCCCAATAACTATTGTGTTTGGGTAATAATAAGAATAGTAAACAGTACTCAGCATCAATACTTCCTAAAGCAATACATTTTATTATGGAGCCACAAAGTCATAATAATTGTTTAAATATCGGTCACAGCATAATATACACAGTAATAATGAAACTAATATAATAATGTTTACATAACCTACAATAATGTATAACCTAAATTTACATATTACAAGAGCTATGCAGAAATAGTTATAATAGTCTATATACTCAGTCTATATAAAAAAGATGAATGTTATGATGTTATGTTATGATACATTACTTTTATGATGCTATAATAGAGCTGGGAAGTAATGATAATAATAATATTAATAATAATAATGTTCAGGAATGAAGACGGACCAGAACATGTCTGTCTGGACGAAGACAGTCCGGTCTCAGAGGCTGTCCTGTCCAGCTGCGTTGGGGACATGAGGGTAATGAGCTGAGAAGCGGGTCAATCCTGCTGAGGATGGAGGCCTCCTGGTGAGGACGGGTTGTCTCTTCGCGACAGCCACGCTTCAGGACAGACACACTCAGGAAGCTGGTGAAGTGTATGCAATGAGGTCAGAGATGTGTGAGCGAGGGGACGCCGGCGTGAGGACAGGAGGGGGAAGAGCCTCTTGCTTTTCATTTCCATGCGTCCACCTGCTGGACACATGAGGGACACATGAGGGAAACATGAAGGAAACATGAGGGACACATGAGGGAAACATGAAGGCCACATGAGGGAAACATGAAGGACACATGAGGGAAACATGAGGGACACATGAGGGAAACATGAGGGACACATGAGGGAAACATGAGGGAC
>JBBBVT010000003.1:35997-46610 GCA_037177035.1 Craterocephalus eyresii
TCAACCTGTACCTATGTTGTAGCATGCTATATGATCATTTACTCACCCAGACAGTTGTGGCGCAACTCGAACTCCATTAGAAAATATTTATGTGAACACGCGATCAGCATAAATCCATACAACATGAGCGATCGGGCAATCGTTGCTCGCCCACTAAATAAGGCATTATCTGCCACAAAACGCCCTTTTTTCATGCCGTATGGTAGTTACGTAATCGCTGTTGCAGGCAGGTTGCAGGTCAGCGCCAAAGACTTGAAAGGATCCGGGAATAACAACAACAAAGGAAGTACAGGCTGCATACAGGTTACGGAGGGATCCGACTAGCATTTGCTAACAACACATTGGTAATACGAAGGCGTTTTGTTGCAGATAATGCCTTATTTAGTGGGCGAGCAACGATTGCCCGATCACTCCCGTTATGTGGTTATATGGTTATATGGTTCTCCTTTAATACGGTGCAGTAATCATTGGCAGGGGAGACCTCCTCTTTCTTCAAAAGCTGTTAAAACATGTTAAATATATACAATAACCAAATAATTTAAAATGATTAAGAAGATGATAAGGATAATTATTTAGTCATGCCCATATGGTAGGCCCATTGACATGCATATTACATATATTTTACCTTAAATGTTATATTGAAGTTCTGTAACACCTGAAGACGAAAATGACTATTTAGCATCTCACCTAATTCTTTCTACAGCTTTTATCTTTCATGACTTGTGGGGTCGGTAGTTTAGACCCAACAAAGCTGCTGCTTAATAGTGCACGTCAAAAGTTTTTCTTTAACTACAAGATTCTGAGATTCTGAGAAGGTACTTGTTTAGGTTGGGAAATATTCAGAGCTGTGTGTGAAAAAACAAACTAATGTTGCTGCAATGACAAGTTAAAACTTTATTAAATTTAACCATCAGTTTTATTTGTATACCACATTTACAACAACCAAAGTGTTGTAAATTTTTTTTTACTTAATTTTATTTATTTTTAGATTGTCATTGCTATTGGGTTTGTATGTTTTTATTGTGAATTATTGTTATGTTGTCTTGTATTGTTTCTATTGTGCAGCAGTGCCCTTTTAACCAACCAAATTTCTCCCAAAAAGAGACAAATAAAGAATTCTTAATCTTAATCTTACAATAAAACAGTGCATCATAAATGAATTATTTAAAAAAAAGGCTAACTGGGTTAAAAAAACAGTACAAAAACGGTACGGTTCAGACCATTAATATGGAAAGTTACTGCCGCTCTGAATGGCTAGCTGCTAATGCTAACCTGCTATACAGCCGTGCACGTGACGAGCTTCCTCATTAATTTTACCAACAATATGCCACTGACAATAACCCCACTTGAGTTTCATGTTAAAAAAAAACATAAGTATTTGAATTTGTTTTCTTTTTTTTACTTTCTATGCTCTATTATCTTTTTTGTGGGGATGGTGAAAAAAATCGTTTTCAATCAGAATCGAAATTCTTATTCATCAGGTTTCAGAATCGTTTCAAAATTTACAAGAATCGATTTTTTAAAAGGCTAGCTTGACTACTTTCAAAGCTGCTGCTAAGTGACAAAGACATGTTAAACTTTGCCATGTTAGCTAAGTTTAAACCGTTTTTTGATGAAAATGATCAATGATTTTCTTTTAACTAATTAAATAATTCCTCAGAGCTGTTTCTGGCTTATGGAGGAATGGAATTAATCAGCACGTTTTGTTACTAAAAGAGGATTGAATGTGAATTAAGATCAGTTTGAACTGAGAATGGATACAGAATTGAATCGTCCTGAGAATTGGAATCGAATTGATTTGTGTGATTCACACCCCTAATTTTTTCTTTCTATTGTTAATATTCTAAGTATATAAAATATCTAAAATATTTTTAAATGTACAATATTTCAGTTGCTTTGTATTGCAGTTGAAATCAAACAAAACTCCCCCCTTAAATGAAAGTCTTGCTCCACCACTGCTGCACAGCCCCTGTTCAGCTCTTCTCACCGGGTGAGGACCGTCTAATGAGAATTTGTGCACATCTCTAGTTTGAAAAGCAGCTTGTGGGTCAGTCTGCAGTAAAAGCAGTTGCCGGATGAAAGCAAACTAGTGCTTGTTTCTCAGAAGACGGGACACTGCTGAAAACAGGATTTGTAAACAAAATGAAAGATGTAAAAGGTCTGACTGAAGCTTGATTATCAGGCCTTGATGTAAGAGTTTCCAGATTCCTGTTGTGGGTTTAAAGGTTGGAATAAAGCTGTGAGCCAAGCGAGAACTGTGCGTTCCTGACAATTCCCCGCTCTCCTCCCGAAACAGCGATGCGCTGACAGTTGTGCAGCTTGAAATGTAAATAGGTCCAGCATTAGTATTCAGCCATCGTCTCACTCTCTGTTCATGTGTGTGAATTAAAGCTGGGGGGGTAACAGCAGGGAATTGGACTATTTGATCAGGCTCCCTTCGGTTTACTGTGAGTCTCAGTAGCAGAAGTTCATCTGCGGGACACTCAGTTCTGCACACATCAGCTTGCAATGTTTGCTGAGATTTTGGGAATCGCACATATGTGTTTGTTTGTGTGTCACTTTGATCTCCACCATATGTCTCTTTACATGCGATACTTCTCCGTCCCACACATTGAACGCACAACGCTAATCTGCGGAGCTCCTACGCAGCCGAGTCAGCGTGTGTTTCAAGTCTCTCTTTGTCTGCCATGTTCACCGGAAGATGAACTCATGTCCCTGAAAATCCCAATGACACAGTAAACTGTTCCTGTTCAGCTACAAATCCATGCAATTTTCCCGACACACATGCAGAGACAGTAATCTGGTGCGCACCAACATTTCCAGCGTGCCAGTGTGATGCCAGTTGGCAAAAAACACAGACTTTTTTTTTTGTCTGAAAGTTGAAGCACAGCGCTTCATAAATTAACTGTTATTGGTGCAGGATTGTGCGATAATCAACAAATTGTACAAAATGAAATAATTCACTTTTCTTCATTGTTTAATGATGAGATATTCCTGAAAGGTGGAATGTGTCTGTATGAACACTTCCGGAGTCAGAATGCAATTTGCATGCAGATGAATTCAGATTTATTCCAGGATTTGGGCACATCACCATGTCCAGAGCTTCGGCATGCAGATGTGGGCATGAGAGTGAGAGTGGGCATGCTCACATGCATTAATTAAACCCAAAATCAATTAGACGATTGCAACCAGAACTCTGCTGCTCCAGTCCTCACTAAGTCCAAGAAAGAGGATAGACTTTAAGGCTCTGTTGCTGGTCTTTGAAGCTCTGAATGGTTGAGGACTAAAATACATCAGTGACCCTCTGACCCAGTATGAACCTTCCAGACTCTGTTATCAGTTCCCAGAGTCAGAGCCAGACATGGAGAAGCTGCATTCAGCTTCTATGCTCCACATGTCTGGAACAAACTCCCAGAAAGCCTCAGATCAGTTAAAAATCATCTGTTCTCTGATGCATTTGCATAGTTTTTGTATGAAACACGTTTTATCTGAATTTCTTTCAAGCTTAAATCTTAAACTTGGTCATGTTTTTAATCTGTTCTCCTTTCTTCCCCTTGATTTTAGATTTATATATTAAATTGTTTTTGGCTTGCATTTCATTTCTTTTTAAAAGCTTGCTCCGTTGTAATGTACTTTTCTGCAATGTACCTTGAATGGTCCTGTACATGAAATGTGCTCCATAAATAAATTTGCCTTGCCTTGCCTAGACACAAACATGCATTCAGAAAAAGTGTCTTCTGAGAGCAAAAATCCAACATGACTGCCATCTACTGGCCAACTTCAAAAGCAAAGCGACCTAAAAATTAAGGATCCTTGTTTTTCTTCTCTCAGACACACAGAACTAGCTGCTCACCTGTTGATCTTTGGCTGCTCCTGATTGCAGGAAATATTGACAGGAAGTGGCTTCATCATCATTTCTGGGTGAAAATAGATGTCTTTTAGCAACATTCATTCATTCCTTTCCTGTACCACTTAATCCAGTTGGGTCACAGGTCTTTTAGAAACATAGTAATAAATTTTTTTTAATACACACTGCATGTTGTGGCTGGATTGTAAACCTCCTTGCCGGCATATAAATGCATGGAAAACCTCTGTATATCTCCTGAAGGGTAAACTATCCATCACACTGCTGGTGATATAAGTGATGGCGCACAGGGGAGCCAGAGATCTAGCAGAGTTTTAAGGGTTAAGGTTTTTTTTTAAATTATCAGGTCTTCAAGGTAAAATAAGGATGTTTCGTTCTGGCAAAAATTGAATTCACTAAAGAAACTGAATGAATTAAAAATAATAGTTTTCCTGAGTCATCGCCCTTCCACATTCCCGTCCAGTTGGAGGGAGAAACACACATTTTATCTGCCAATAAACTCAAAGAACTCCCTCTATACTGTTTTGCCAGTTTGGTGGTTATTAATAGAGGATTGAAGAATAAAAGATACTCTGCTTTTGCCATGTTTATAATTCCCAGAGAAAATATTTCTGCAGACCAAACCTTTGGCATATTCTGGTGCTAATGATCCTGGTTTAACAAGAAACTGTTTCGGTTCAGGACAAACTTAGAAGAGTTAAAATTTTGGTAATTTACAAACATCCTCGATGTTCATAAGAAATGAACTTTGGAAACAAGCTACATGTAAATCATCTGCTGCTATCAGAAACTTGTCAACGGCATTTTCAGATTATTTCCTGCATACATGAAATGCTTGAGTCGAAGATGCAAAAGGTGTAAATATTCAAGTTTGATCTAAACTGCAAGAAACTTGAGTGTTAAAAGTGACAAACCCATTTGGAGCAGACACACGTTTAATATCATTGAACAACTGCAGAGTTGTTTTGTCTTTACAAGAATAATTATTCAGTCGCCCTTCAGAAGTAATGACCCAGTAAAAATGTTTTGTATATTTCTTGGTGCTCCAATGTATAGTAATGAGTTTAAAATGCATTAGGATTCCCTATGGGCACAAGTTTGCATAATGAGTTTAGCTTTTTTGTCCTTTTGATTCAGTCTGTAAATGCATCATCACTTAATGAACATCTCATTTCATCGAAGGTTTTTTTCCCCCCTTTTCTTCCTTTTATAGATTAAAATGAAACAAATGAAAAAGGACAGAAAATAAAGTTAAGCTTTAGGTGGAGGACGGAGAACAAAATAAAACTTATGAGGAAAGCCTATAGAGTGAAAAGAAAAAGTCGTTTACCTGACTTCAGTGTCTCCTGTCTAACAGACCAAGAATCTCCAAGCATCTATTGATGCAGCATCCTATTCATTATCAGAGAACAGAAGCGTCAGACCTACAACAAACCACCAAACTCATAAACCTGAGGTTAGAAAGAGGGCAAATAGATCGGAGTGTCTGTCCACCTGAACCAAAAAATACCTGAAACTTCCGAAAGAAGGAGTCAGTAATTCTATTGATTCCTTGCAATGATCAGTCTTTAAGGGGCGCTGTTAGATGAGCTGCACAGTCCGATCATTTCCATGTGACTCATTACTGGCGTTTCCATGGATTTTGTGCCACACGCAGTTGCAGAATCAGTGAAGTAAAGTGTCATCAGACCCGGAAAAAATCTGTTTTATTTTACTTTGACACGTGATTTAAAGGTAGTCATATACCCGGAAACTAGTATCACAATCTGACCAATCGCAAGGGAGAACTTCCGCGTCTCTGCGTCTCCGTAGCCGGCTGCAGTCAGGTCTGGAAGAGGTGCGCGTCGAGCCTCTGCGGACCTACGCAGAGGCTACAGCTGTTACGCCGTAACCCACCTGGCGCAGACAACACACGAGTGTAAACCCAGCTTTAGGCATGTGAGCCATTAAAACAGCTCTTCCTCTACATCTCTTATGTAGAAACATATGACAGCATCAGCATCGTCAACGTATTTCCCCTCTATCAGCAGATCTCCTGGATAAAAACTGTGATGTCTGCTGGTCTCTTTCTGTCGTCTCTACTCCCAGCCACCCGAGGCTAGCTAGGCTATTTGTTATGAATTGGCTTGTATGAATACTCATTGATGACTGATTGTCTGTGAGGTACCTGATATAGCTATACAGATTGAACTAAACAGCTGGGTTAGAAACCACCAACAAAACCAGGAATCTGAGAGTAGTTCTGGACTTCAGCTTTCCATGAAGACAGTTGTGAAGTTGGCTTGTTATAACTTAAAGAACCTCTGGAGGGTTAAAGGATGACAGGTTTCCTGCATCTAGCTTCTTTAGTAGACTAAACCACTGGAATGCTGAGAGTAACGCCTTAGAAAGCACCATAGAAGAAGAATTAGTTACCTGTAGAACAGTCATTGCTGCACCTGAGAACACAAAATCCCCCACAGATAAACCCATGTTTATGTCTAGAAGAAGTTTGGCCTCTGAAGGCCACTGTACATTCATTACTGTGCTATACTCCACTTTCTCAATTATCTACACACTGAACCTTTAAAATTTGGTTTCCCAGCTGCACCTTGAAACTGGTTGACAGATTTTGCTTCCACTAAAGCATGTAAACAAGCTAGCTACCCTTGGGAGAGGAAAACAACTAATCTTGGTGTAGCTGTAGCTGGTTTGCGGCTGAATCGGGGTTTCCTCTGCAGAGTTGCAAATGGCTCATCCTTCATGTTCCTCCTGAAACTGAAAATGTTTCAATCAGTGACAGTAGCTGCTAAACATTAATTTCCTCGTGTACTTGGGTACCATAATTCTGAGTTTCACCGAGTCTGAAAGATACCCTGGATGTGGTGGGGACTATTTTACGCTGTGGATAAATACACTTTTTGCTGCAGCAAGCATTTTCCAGAGGAGAGAAGGTATTTGTGAGATTGAGTCAAAATCAAAAACAGCGTGGGTGTTCTCATGGAAATGCATGAATGCCACCAAGTACAACAGAGTAGCTCAGAGGATCTGTTTACATCTGTGTGTGTGTGTGTGTATGCACTTTATGCAGTGTTGTTTTTTCTTTGTTTACAATTACTAAATCACGTCTGCGACGGCCAAGTTCTGTGATGCAGATCTGTTGGAGTTGTGTCAGTGTTTCCCAGACGGAGGGTAAACAGAGTGGGTTAACACTGCAAGCGTGTGCACACTTAACCCAGCTTCAGCACCTTTTGATGCTGCATGTCTCCTTCTCCTCCTCCTCCCACGGTGAGAAGCTCATCATCAGAATAACTCTCCTCTTTCGCTCCCCGTCTCCTCCCTCGGTGCGCCACACTTGTTGAGGAGCTGTCATGTCTTCCTCTCCTCCCTCCCTCCATCTTCGCTCTCTCTTCCCCTGGTCTGTCATCTTTTCAGTGTGGCTGCAGGGGCGGATCAAAGCCAGATGGAGGCGGAGGGAGATGGAAGAGGAGGAGGAGGGGGGGGGGGGTGCAAGATGAAGAGGGAGTATTTCTATTTTTTGGGGTGAAAGAGAGGACAGGGGGCCTCTGTGACACACATAAAACCCTGGGCTGAAAATGTGCTGCTTTGAGAAGTGCCGAGGCTGCTGCATCTGAAAGGGCCCACGCCATAACCACAAAACTGAAACACTTGTTTGTGTTGATAAAAAAAGGCTGCTTGTTAATATCAGAGCCTTCTTAACCAACACAATGAGTTTTACTCAGTGCATTGTAAAACATAGCAGCCATTTTTAGCTATTTCTGGTCTGACTCTTTGCTTTTTTTCATTTTTAACATAAACCTGCAGCCTTTAGAGGCTCAATGCTTTTCTTCATCCAGACATAATGTTTCTAGAACACTCACCACAATGCAGGTGCTAATGCAATGTCTTGCTAATGTGACAGTGAGGGTCCTGTCACTATGCCTCTGACTGATGATGCGCCCTGGCTTCTTGGCCACAGGGATATCCCTTGGCTGGCTGGTCATCGTGCATGGCTTTCACCTCGGAGGTTGTGGGATCAATCCCTGCCCGGGCCCTCCTTCGTCCTGCCACACTAGCATAACAAGCGGCATTCTCCCCTTCTGTCTTCTTATCTGACGTTGTCTTATTTCATGAATATTAGTTCAATTCTAGTCAGTAAGAAGATTCTTAAGTTTATAACTGGTGCCATTTCTCCAATGCTGACGTGTGTCTCGAACAGAGCAGGTTGAAATAAACTGTCAGACCCTCATTTGATATGAAAAGATCTGCAACAAAGAAAGAATAAAACTCAATTTAAGAGTGTAATATATTTTTTCATAAGAAAGTGGATTTGTTTTGGAAGGATATATTCACAACATCTGGGGTTACCATGGTGACAGCTAGTCACGTGATCTGTGGCGGGGAGAGTCAGCTTCGTGACTCAGTAGCTATCAGAATGAGTGCCCTATGTAGTGCGCTAGGTGCAGCCCTGTGTAGTGAATGAGGGGGTGGGGCGTAGGGTGCACATTGGGAAACAGCCCAGGTCTTACCAGTTACCACCACCAGAGGTAGTATATGCACATACATGCAGTCTGTGTGCCACATTGACCAAAATGGTGAAGTCAATTTTGCAACCTTCTGCATGCGTCACGATACCTCCTGTCTTATTTTAGAAACATTTTAACTCCTCCTGCATCCTTTGTGCCACTTCAAATTTTAAACTGCACATCCAGGAGATGTGTGTAATGTCTATGGTGTTTTATACATTTTCAGTCATTTAACATTTTGTACAAGTTTAATTACAGCTATATGATCGGATAAAAACACTTTCAGACCTTTTCTGGACACTGCAGAAATTCAGCCCAGTGACTGGACAATCTTGTGCATGATGAGCTTCAGTCACTGACATCAGTCAGACCTTGCAATTTCTTTAAACAAACTATAACATCTTCTCATCATTCCTAACACATTCACATTTATACTGTTTTCCACCATCACCTTTTCTGCATTTTAGTTGAATCTGTTAGCATCATTTATCGTAGACACATCCACACTGTTGTTATGCAACAACACTGTCAGCTGCACCTCACATGCTGATCCTGGGATGTACTGGGACACTGAAAGAGCCGCAAAAGGAAGAAGAATGAGACAAAAGGAAAGAGCAGCAAATAAGGCAAGACTCAAGAAGGATATGACTTTTATTGTTTGCAACGATCTCAGAAAAGAGACAGGGTGAAGACAATGCCAAGACAACCTTCGTTCAGAGAGATCACATTAAAAGAGACGAGTTTGAGATGAAACGTGATTAGCTCATTAGATGTTTTTGTGTTACCAGATGTACCTAATACAGTGCCCAGTCTATATTTAATAAAGTGATCACTGCAGGAGCCCTGAGAAATGTTCCAGACCACATATATATGAAACTGTATCAGAATTTATTAACCTATATTCATCCAGAGAGCGGTTTGTTCTTCAGTGGGTGCCTTTCATGTCCCTAGTGATCTGACATACTTGTTCTGGTCGTGCCCTACAATACTTATACTATCATAAAAATCATTCCTTGACCAGCTCTTTGTGTTTCACCTGCAATTTCACATTTCAGCCCACCAGATTGCTGCGGTCTTAAACGGTCTGTGTTAGGGAAAGTTGTCAGCTTGTCAACTATAAAAGTCTGCTGGGAAAACTTAAGATGAACCTGAGAGGACCTGCCCTGTAGTGAGACCTCCACCACCATTTTATTTACTGCGTGCCAGAGAGCTGCAATGCATTAGACTGGCATTATCCCAGGAGGATCCCTTGCTGTTAGATAATGCTTGCATTCATGAGAAGATGCTCTCTTTTAAACATAAGAAAATCTAATGGATAATTTCCAAACTGAGAATGGTTGTTTTTAAAGATGATCTGGAGTTGGTAATACATGCATATTTAGCGTCTTGTTTAGACTATTGCAACAAAACTGCAAAATTCTGCAGCGAGGCTGCTTGCACTAATGGAAGGGCTCATTTAAGCCAATTTTAAAGTCACTTCACTGGCTTTAGGTCTCTCTTCGTTTTGTTTTTAAAATCATGGTGCTGACATTCAGAGCTTTACATGGCCAGGCTCTGTCCTACATCAGAGACTTATTATGTCCTCACACTCCAGACCAGAATCTACTTATGATCCTTCATACCCGCTTTAAGACACAAGGAGCCCGCTCTTTCCAGGCCATTGCGCTGAAGCTCTGGATTGATCTCCCGCTGTCTCTGCATTCCCTTGACTCCATTGATGATTTTAAGAGTAAACTTAAAACCCACCTGTTTCTTCAGGTGAAGACTGAAGTGTGATGGCTGTTTTGTGATTATCATGTTGGTTTGTATCGATTTTATGTTTGTCTTTTAGATTTTTATTGTATTTATTTTTATTGCATTTTATTGTCTTTTACTTCTTTGTAAAGCACCTCGTGACTTTCCCTTGTCTGTGAAAGGTGCTATAGAAATAAACTTTACTTACTTGCTTATATGTAAGGGATAATGCCCGAGGTGACCATTATCATAATTTAATGGACGATTATTAATCTATTAATTTATGATAATGGTCAACTCGGAGGGCATTATCCATTATTCCATGGTCACTCACGAAGGAAATAATATAAGATCAATTACTAATATAGGCTGTGTCCGAACATGCACCCTATGCCCTGTTGTGTAGCGGCTGGTTGGGCAGTGTTATGGTGTTCGTGTGTTTTTGTTTTTGTTTCTTTCCACCCTTTTTAGGCACGTCGGGCTTGCTGTAGGAGGGTAGAGCTGTGAGT
>JBBBVT010000003.1:60530-78233 GCA_037177035.1 Craterocephalus eyresii
TGCTCAAACAGTCCATCAGTCTCTGCGTACGGCAGCTTGATGTGACGTATTTACCCCACAGCAGGGAATTCGCAACAATGCCTCTGACTGATCATGCGCCCTGGCTACTTGGCCACAGGGGTATCCCTTTGGCTGACTGTTTAGCTCGCATGCCTTTCACCTGGGAGGTTGTGGGATTGATCCCTGCCCGGGCCCTCTGTCGTCCTGCCACACATATTTGATTTTTGAGGACATGCAAAATGCCCCTCCCGCTACTCCATATGACTTTCTTCTCAGTTGTGCCGGTTTTCCAGATATTTCCTTAAAAACAGCTTCAGCATGATAGGAGAAGAAATGTTTAGTACTGTCCACCTACTACTCTAGGACTGTTATATCCAAGTTATAAAGATTTCAAGTATTTTTTGTTTTACATTAACTCTCTTCTCTCTCTGGAGGAAATTTTCCATTTCCAGATATTTGATTGATAAAGGGTTAAAATTTAATGAATAAAAATAGTTTTGTAGGATTTGTCCTTGTCATGGACAAAAAACAAAACAAAAAGTGAAAAAACTATTAAGATTTCAAAAGACAAAGTGTTGGACTTCTTTTTTCCATACCATTGTTTCAGAATCCCCAAACACACCCTTTTATATGAGGAACCTCTTGCAGAAGAGACTCGGGGCAGTTGAGTTGATGCATCTCAACCTTTCCAAACAGGATTGGGCCGGAGGAGTCCAACAACACCGTTCCAAATTGTGTTTCTGGGACAAATCCTGTTATTGTTCAGGCCTGCATGTGGACAGAGTCACAGCTAGGCCAGTGGGCCATAATCCTGATTTTACACTGTAAACAAACTGGCCGGATTCTGTTGATATCTAGACCCGATACCAGCATTTAAAGGTTATCAGCCATGGACAACAAACAAACAAATTAACAATGAAATAAGTAAATGGTGTCTGGAAAAGCCAGAAATATTTGAGTCACTTAAAATGTGAGAAATCCTCCATGTCCAGGAGACTAAAGGAGGGTACGGCCTCCGTCATGCTCTGTTTTACACCAAATCCTACACTTCTCTCAGAAAGTTTTGTGAAGTTTTTAGAGCGGAGCAGGATGCTGATTTGTGATGCTGCTGACGGTGTGTGGCTCCAAGCTACAGTAACAGATGTTTTATCAAGAACACCCAGGGTGCATGATGAGATGCTTTAAAGGTCACTGTTATTCTGTAATAACAAGCAGTTCCCCAGAGTTCCACCATACTGTATCTGTCAGCAAATACCAGACCTGGGGTGTTCTGCTGCAGTTAGCTTCCACTGAACAGGAGCAATATGCATCTAAAACAGCTTAAATAGGTCAGTGGGCTTTTATTAACCTGATGCATTGCAAACAAAGCTGGGTAATAGATGTTACACCAAATGCTAACTGCTCATTATTAATGTCCACTAAACAACAGGAAAAGTAAAACAAACGTAAAATTTATGGACTACTGACAAGTTCTGTAACAAACTATATTTACAATGTAACTTTATGCCAATAGACCCATAATAAGCAATAATAATCTCATTCACAAACACCAAGAATACATGAGAACAAGAGGAGGTTGGTTGCTTAGCTGCAGAGAGAAAATGAAGCATTCACAGCAAGTAAAAAAGAAAACTCAGAGCTATGCTTAAACACATACAGATGAATAAGGTACTGGGTTTTACAGCAACATGAGAGTGTTTTTATACCAGATTTTGTACAGATTTTTGTAAAGGATTTTGTTATTTTGGGGACCTGTGTATTCATCAGGACAACTATTATATCACTATTACATCCTAACCGCACCCAAACTCAGGTTCTAAAGAGGGTCTGGGGTGAGACTTGCAACGTCTCCTTTTACACTTTCTACAGGATAACAAGGTAACATAGCTTAATAAAATAATATAACCATGAATATATGGTAAGTATAAGCAAACAAATATTCAAAACGTTTGTTGTTTATAATGTTGCACTCAAACATTGGACATATAAATCAAATTATGCAGTTATTAAGAATAATAGATCTAAATTGGTGAGGTACAAAAGTAAATCCTATTCTTATATTGAACATATTCTTGTTAATAACTCATCCTGAAAGATAATTTCCACATCTTTATGCTCTAAAAAGGTTTTGAAATATGCTTTTTTCCATTAAACAAAAGTACAAAAAACATCAATATTTCAGTGATAGGGAGTACCTGTCATATTTAAACTGGAAATAAATGTGCCTGATAGGTCAACCTAATTTAAATGAGAAGTTAGCATTTCTCCATCATGCGAAATCTTTTTAGGAACTCATTTAAAATAGCACAATAGTGAGATGAGTTTATTCAGTTTGTCTATCAGCAGTTGTCACTGATGCTGAGACTGGATTGGTCCAGAGCCAGAGACATGAGGAGGATCTAATCGGAGGGGCCCGGGTACTGCAGTAATCTGTGGGGTAGAGGAGTTACGTATCATCCACACGGGTAAATTCATTTGGTCATTCCTCGTCTCACTGCAATTTACAAAGACTGAGAACGAGAAGTCAAATAAAAACACAAAAAGAATAAAAGAGATGCCAGATGAATATATAAATATGGTTAAAAGAAAATGGAAAAACAATAGATAATATAAAAATAGTACAGTGAAAACATTATCTAATAATCTGCAGTAAAAATAAAAAAATAAAAAAGAACCCAACTCTTAACTGAACTTTATTTATACAGCACTTTTACACAACATGAGTTGGCACAAAGTGTTGAACACAGCAAGAAATAAAATGAAGTGAAAGCAAAAATCTGAAATAATAGCAGTACACTATAAAACATTAAACACTGAAAAGAATATAAATCAGTTGAAACAACAAATAAAGACGAGTCTTAGCTGGATCCAAGGCCAGGACAGTGATGGGGTTTCTCTCACCTGTAGAGGCAATTAGTTTCACAGTTTAGGAGAAGCAACGGCAAAGCCGTGATCCCCTGTGTGTGTGTGTGTGTGTGTGTGTGTGTGTGTGTGTGTGTGTGTGTGTTATATGCAGATTAGAAACAAACTGAATCATAATTACACCGAAGTTATTATAATATAATATATATTATATAATTTTTTTGTCTTATGGTCATCAACCTACTGAGTTATTTGTTCAGTGGGCTCCAATATGTGTAGAAAAATGTGTGAGGTAAGCTGACAATCGCAGGCTTGTCCTCACAGGAACGGAAGGTCTAACCACATGCATATTCATCCCCACATGCCGGTTTGTTTACTTGTGACTTCCTGACTTTCTGAAAACTGAGAGGCTAAATCAATATATTCATCAGTTGGATTAATCTGGGATTCATATAATGTTTTATAGAAGTTTCAAAAAGTGTAGTTTATCTTGTCTGGGTCGTGGCTGATGTTTCCGTCTGGATCTTTAACAGAGGAGATTGTTGTTTTCTCCTTGTTTGTTTTTAACTTATTTGCTAAAAACTTTCCAGATTTGTTGCCATTCTCAAAATTGTCTAAGCAAAGTCTTTGCACTAAAAACTTTTTTTAATCTATAATTTCCTTAAGCTCCAGTTAAGATTTCCTTATATTTTTCATTGTGTGCTCTTTGGGGGAAATGTGGCAAGCCTCCTCCGGTCATTTAATGCTGAGTTCTAATGCTAAAACTCTTGCTGTTTCCTTCTTCTTATGCGAGGAGAAGGAGATTATTTTCCCTCGCATTACTGCCTTCCCTGCCTCCTAAAGGACACACACTGAAGTTTCCGGTATGTCATTGTTTTCTATATACATTGACCACTCTCTTTTAAAATAATCAATAAACTCAGGCTCTTTTGATAATGAGGTGTTAAATTTCCAGCTTCTAAATATTGGTTTATTATTTTTGTTTCTAAGAGTGAATGAAAATGGTGCGTGATCGCGAATGCTGAGTGCCAAGCATTTCTAAAACCAAAATCCTAAACCCAGTCGCCAGAGAGGAACCTCTCCAATTAACGTTTCTGCGCAACAAAAATAAATACTCTATCAACATTTCTGAGCCAAAAATACTTATGATAATAACATTGACCCTGACAGCAGTAATGCGTTTTATGCCAACATTTCTGTTTACGTGCAAATCAACGTACACATAATACGAACTGATCGACAGGCTACAGGCGTCATGCAAGGATATTCGCTCATATCTTATAAAATCCTGAGCCATCAGGGCTGATTTTAAATTGTGGGGCTCTGTCATCTTGTCTTTGAGACTTTTATGGTTTTGAAACAACAAAAAAGGACTCAATAGGCTGGAAGGTAGCCCCTAACCCTATATAGGATGTAGTCATCATAATTTCACATTTAGTTATTTTTTATTAGCCCATCATAATTATTAACACAGGCCAATCAGATGATTCAGATCAAGCGACGCAGGATCTGTTTCAGTTACACAACTGAAAGGATTATTTTATTCTCCTGTTATTATTTCACCTCCATAAGAAGAAAGCGGGACTGATTAAAATCCGATGCAGCATCGGAGATCATTTTCTTCCACTTTCTGGGTCAAATTGGGCTACATCCAGCAGGCTCCTAATCCAGTGTCACGTCTTTCTGCTCGCCGGGAATACAGATTACGTCATCCCTCCAGGTTTTTCCCAAAAAGGTCCTTCGGTCTGTGTCAGTAACATTTCATATGATGCAGGAGACAACCTGAGCAGATGTTGCCCCCATAAATTAACCGACATTTAAACACACGTTACAGTCATAATTATTTAAACTTTTGAAGTCATGTTTGGTTTAAAATGAAATCTTTCTGCTCTGTCACAGCTGGGGCATTTTTCTCCTCTTCTGACTGGCTGCTGATGGTGTGGGCGAATATTTAAAATGAACCGACATGATCACTTTTTCTCTCCCCAGATGATTTACTTAAGCAACTTCTGCTTTATGATGTTTTAAATATGGAGGAAAAGTGTTTTTAAAGACCTCTCTGAAGTGGAAAAACCGGAAGGACTCCTGATCACCGCTCACTTCCTGTAGTTCAATAAAAGATTACAGGCTCTATGTAAATAAATCCATCATATTTATATTTTATCAATGTGTATCATGTGGATTACAATAATGGTGCCGAATTGTACGATTTTGTATCAAATTTAAAGTTTAAAATATTAGGTTAACGATCGATCAGAAGGTTTAAAGGGATGGCAAACACAGCTGTGGATCCAGATGTCAATAATTTAGTTTTTAAATAGGTAAAAATAGATTTTATGCATATCATGTATAGTTATCCAAATGTTGGTTATAACACATGAGTTAGGAGGCTCAGGAGCTCTCAGTTGGTTACATTTCTTCATCCCTATTTTATTGTTCAAAAATAAAGCTTAAAATGTCCACAAAAAGTCCAAAAAAGTAAGTTTTTCACAGAGACAGTCAGGAAGGGAGACCTCATCTGGGGAGGATGTCAGAGCCTGCAGCCTGCAGCTGAACATGCTCCTACCACAGTCCAGTGGTTGGTGTGTGTGTCCAGGATGGTCTTACAGGTTCTATTTTTCTGCCACTCACTTAAGAGAGTTCAGCCCTGTTCCCAACCCACCAGTACTGTATGTCTAGTCACCCAGCATCCTCCACCAGACCACAGCAGAAAAGAGACCAGTAGACACAGCAGACTAGTATAAAACCAGCAGCAGTTTCTGGGAGATGTTTAAGGACTCTCATCTCCTCAGGAACTACAGACGACTCTGTCCCTTTCAGTGAATGCTGTCTGTGTTGTCGGACCAGTCCAGTTTGTTCCCCAGCTGCAGTCCGTGGTGTTTACTGGTCCTAACCCCTCCATGTCTGACCCTTAAATGGCAATAGGCTGGAGATGTTCCCTGTTGTACCTGAAGTCCATCATCATCTACTTAGTCTTGGAGTTGTTCAGCTGCAGACCTGCACCATCCCACAAAGTTCTCCAGGAGGCCCCTGCACTCCCTCTCCTGTCCATCTGCAGCACATCCATTGATTTCAGAGAAATTTCATGTTGTTCCTCAGAAGATCTCTTATTAATGTAAAGTTTGGTGAAAGCCAAAGTTTTTTTTCTTTTCAAATGCTATTGAGTCCCCTTCAGAGACGATGTATCAGAGAGTGCTTGACCAAGGATAAAAATTGAAACTTATTGTTTTTGTGACTCTGAAGTTTTATGGAAAGTATTTTCACAATTAAATCACCTTTAGAATTATATTATTCATAATCTGGGTCATCTGTATAACCTTCTAAAGATATGAAATGCTGGATGAAAGTTTAGCACACAGTCTATGGGTCAGAGTCACGATATCACAAATGATCAAATATATAAAGTACATATAGGCTTCCATTTCAAATTCCATTTTTAATCTTTTAGTGATATAAAACTAGAATGTAAAACTATTAACAGAATGCAATAAAACATGTAGGCTCTGATCTATTAAAGCTTTGCGTGTATTAAAACAGGTGATTTATCAAAGCCGCAAACAGAGGACTGCGCCTGATATCCTGGCAAAATAGCGCCGCTCTCCACTTTGCGTTTCTGCTGCTGCTGCATATGCAATATGGGCGTTCAGGCCAGAAAGTGTATATTAGTGGGAGGAGACTACGCAAATAGATCGGGTTTGCGCAGCAGTGTGATCTATGAAGCCTGCAAATAGTTTGCCCGGTGAAGAGATGGCTCCAGGTGATTCCTCATTTGCTTACCCGCCGGTGGTGGAGTGAGTGGATGTTTTGTTTGGCTTACCCCAAACTATCGCTTCGTAGCACTGATCTATATAACTGTGCTTCAGAGTGTATCTTTGTACTTCCTATTTTCCTTCTTTAGAGAAAAAAATGTTTTTACAGGGTTACTGAATTGGTGAATGTATAGAATTGAATCAATTACTTTGTTAGTTAGCGCCTTGTCACGGACCTGGTGCCTGTAAGCCTTCAGAGAGTGGTTTGTGGGCGTGCATGTGTTGGAGGTGGAGGGTGGGTGTTTGCGGGGGAGACGGTGTGTGCATATATGAGTGTGTGGGTGGAGAGGTAGAGGGAAGAGTTTGTGGGTGCATGTTTGGAATGTGAATGTGTGCATAGGTGTTTCTGAGTGGAAAGTAAAGTGTGTGTGTGTGTGTGTGTGTGTGTTGGGGTGGAGGGAGGAGTGTGTGTGTGTGTGTGTATGTGTGTGTGTGTGTGAGGTTGAGTTTGTGTGTGCGTGTGGAAGGTTGTGTGTGGGTGTCTTACGTGTGGCATTGGGGCGGGGGCCGGCCCGTACCCGGTGGTCGTCTTGGGGGCTCGGTCCCCCTGGGTGTTGGCCGGGCTCTTTGCCTGGGTTGGGGAGGATGGGTCCCGGGCGTGTACCCTCCACGCCCCCCCTCTTGGCAAAGCAAGATCTGCCCGATACAATAAAGCAATCAGACACCATCATTCTGCTCGCTATGATGCTGGACAGGACAAATATAAAAAATATATTTTAAAAAAAGGCTTAAGGAAAATTTCTAAACTGTGACATATCGTTTCCTAATCTGAACTGGAAACATAATTCATGCATTTGTATCATCACCCTCAGATCTTTAAAATTATCTCTTCAAACTCTTAGCTTTACAAAATACTGCAGCCAGACATGAGCTCACATCATCCTGACTTTATTCTCTTTTCGTCAGCTTCCAGTAGATTTTAGGACTTGTTTTAAATTCTTATGTGAACGTACAGTGCACCAGATTATACATCCCAATCGTTTCTTATTAAATAAACCCAGTTATTCTTATGCACAGCACTTTATGACTGTTTGTGAAAATCATTTAATACATTTACTGAACTATGCAGAACACCATGACTGGCTGAAGGAGCAGCCTTGCAGCCTCCAGCAATGCATTAGGAGCTTTTGCCAATCCAAGATAAAGGATGCTGCTTGTTGTTCAGTTCATGAGGTAAATTCATGATTTCTTACATAAGGATATATTTATATCCCTCAATCCAGCTTTGTTGTTTTAATACTGTCTGCTCACTGTTCTCATGTAAAATACCATTTAACAGTCAAATATGTCAGCATGATTAGCAAATAATAGCTATTCATGCAACATGTTAGTGATGTTTCCTCAGAGCAGATAAAAGATTTGCTCCATGTTTATCCCAGTTTTCTGCATTTTCAGGTTTCATCATCTTGTTCTGCACCAGTGGCTGTTTAGACAAAAATGTCCATTCTTTATTTAAGAATCGCTGCAAAACATGCAACAAACGATTCTCAGCAAAAATAAAATCTACGGACTTCTGTCATTCTAAATCTTTATTTTGTGTGAAAGGATGAAGCTACAGAAAATCCTGACAGAGTGACGATTATCCAACTGATGCTCTCGTTTCCCTCCCAAAGGTTTCTGCTCTCTAGCTGTTCTTCACTCGCTCTTCAGTCTGACTTCCCCCCTGCCGTCTGATCCACCCCTATGTGGTAAAAGCTGCCTGCTACATTCATTATCAGGGCCACAACGAAGGCATAGATGACGGAAAGAACCATACATGCCTGAAAAATTCTACTCTGCAAAGGAATAAATGTGCCAGATTTAATGGTGTCTGTACTGTGGTTGGCGTTTTAGTTCATGGGCTTAATTTTCTTAACTGTCCACACCTTTGAAGCTGTGGATAATGCACGCCTGGTGAGGCTTGTGTGCTTGATTATGGTTTTGTAGTTTATCACCAACAGATTAACTTGAAATATTTTTATCTGAATAAATCCTCTCAGCTTCCTCCTCGTGTTGTTGCCCACCTGCCAGGTCAGAAAAGTGCCTGAACTCACATCTGTGCTTCATAATAGGTTCATCAGCAGTCTGGAGCAAGAATTTGCAACACGAACAGACTCTTCAGGAAGTTTTGTCTCAGTACAGTCAGAGAAATTAAAAGTTCACTTCATTATTTCTGGAAGAAGTGATTTTACATGGATGCTCTACACTCCACATATCAGGCCTTTCATCACTGCAGCACAAGCAAACAACTCTAATACAGTCAAAACAAGACTCGAAAGGTTTCATTTTAGTTGTAGTTATTAAATTACAGCCACACAAAAGAAATTGTAGAAATACCGTACCATCCTTTTCCGCTTATCTGGGGTCGGGTCGCGGGGCAGTAGCCTAAGCAGGGAAGCCCAGACTTCCCTTTCCCCAGCCACATCAGCCAGCTCAACTGGGGGAATCCCGAGGCGCTCCCAGGCCAGCCAAGAGATATAATCCCTCCAGCATGTCTTGGGCCTACCCCGGGACCTCCTTCCAGTGGGACGTGCCCAGAATACCTCCCGAGGGAGGCGTCCAGGGGCATCCTGACCAGATGCCAGAGCCACCCCATCTGCCTCCTCTCGATGTGGAGGAGCAGCGGCTATACTACAAGCCCCTCCTGGATGACCGAACTCCTCACCCGCTTGTATCAGCGACCTCGTTCTTTCAGTCACTACTCACAGCTCATGACCATAGGTGAGAGTAGGAACGTAGATCGACCGGTAAATCGAGAGCTTAGCCTTCTGGCTCAGCTCCCTCTTCACCACAACGGACCAATGCAGAGCCTGCATCACTGCAGACGCCGCACCGATCCGCCTATCGATATCCCGCTCCATCCTTCCCTCACACGTGAACAAGATCCCTTAAAGGGCCCTTAGAGGACAAACCACCTTCTTCCGGCTGAGGACCATGGTCTCGGATTTGGAGGAGCTGATTCTCATCACGGCCGCTTCACACTAGGCTGAGAATCGCTCTGGAGATCATGGCCCGATGAATCCAACAGAACCAGATCATATGCAAAAAGCAGAGACCCCATCCAGAGGCTACCAAACCGGATCCCATCAACACCTCGGCTGCGCCTAGAAATTCTGTTCAGAAACGTTATGAACAGAATCAGTGACAAAGGGCAACCTTGGCAGAGTCCAACCCTCACCGGGAGCAACTCCGATTTATTGCCAGAAATGCAGACCAGACTCTGACTCCAGTCATACGGCAGCCTTTACCAAGCGGTCCGGCACAACATACTTCCGAAGCACCCCCTGCAGGAGTTCTCGGGGGACATGGTCAAACGCCTTCTCCAAGTCTACAAAGCACATGTAGACCGGTTGGGCAAACTCCCATGCCCCCTCTAGGACCCTGAAGAGGGTATAGAGCTGGTCCACTGTTCCACGACCAGGACGAAAACCACAATGCTGCTCCTCAATGCAAGGCTCGACTATCCGACGGACCATCCGCTCCAGGACCCCCGAATAGACCTTACCAGGGAGGCTGAGGAGTGTGATCCCCCTGTAGTTTGATCACACCCTCCGGTCCCCTTTTTTAAAAGAGGGACCACCACCCCGGTCTGCCAATCCAGAGGCACTGCCCCCGATGCCCATGCGATGCCACAGAGGTGTGTCAACCACAACAGCCCTACAGCATCCATAGCCTTAAAAAAACACCGGGCAGATCTCATCCATCCCCGGGGCCCTACCACTGAGGAGCTTTTTAACTACCTCAGTGACCTCGGCCCCGGAGATAGGAGAGTCCATCACCGGGCCCCCCAGCTCAGCTCGTTCATCTGGAGATGAGTTGGTGGGGTTGAGGAGGTCTTCAAAGTATTCCTTCCATGGACCCACAACATCCCAAGTCAAGGTCAGCAGCCTCCCATCTCCACTGTACAAAGTGTCACTGGAGCACCTCCTGAGCCACCAGATGGTGGACCAGAACCTCCTCGAAGCCGTGCAGAAGTAATTTCTATGGCCTCTCCAAACTCCTGCCATGCCCAAGTTTTTGCCCCAGCAACCGCCAAAGCCCTGTTTAGCCTGCCAATACCTGTCAGCTGCCTTAGGAGTTCCACAGGCCAAAAAGGCCAGACAGGACTCCTTCTTCAGCTTGACGGCATTCCTCACTGCTGGTGTCCACCAGGGAGTTCAGGGAATGCCGCCACGACAGGCACCGACGACCTTACGGCCACAGCTCCGGCTGGCCACCTCAACAATGGAGGCGCAGAACACAGCCCACTCGGACTCAATATCCGCCGCCTCCCTAGGGACATGCTTGAAGCTTTCCCGGAGGTGGGAGTTGAAGCTCCTTCTGACAGGGAATTCTGCCAGACGTTCCCAACAGACCCTCACTACATTTTTGGGTCTGCCAGATCTGACAGGCATCTTCCCCCACCATCTGAGCAAACTCACCACCAGGTGGTGATCAGTTGACAGCTCTGCCCCTCTCTTCACCTGAATGTCCAGGACATGCGGCCGCAGATCCAACGATACGACTACAAAGTAGATAATTTAACTGCGGCCTTAGTGCGTCCTGGTGCCAGGTGCTCATATGGACACTCTTATGCCTGAAGGTGTTCCTTATGGACAATCCGTGACGAGCACAGAGGTCCAGCAACGAAACACCACTCGGATACAGATCAGGGGGACATTCCTCCCAAACACGCCCCTCCAGGTCTCACCATCGTTGCCCACGTGAGCATTGAAGTCCCCCAGCAGAACGAGGGAGTCCCTGGGAGGAGCGCTGTCCAACACTCCCTCCAAGGACGCCAAAAAGGGTGGGTACTCTGAACTTCCATTCAGTGCATAAGCACAAACGACAGACAGGACCCGTCCCCCCACCTGAGGGCGGAGGGATGCTACCCTCTCTTTGACTGGGCTAAACTCCAACACACAGGCACCAAGCCGAGGGGCAACCAATATGCCCACTCCTGCTCGGTGCCTAACGTGAGCAACTCCAGAGTGGAAGAAGGTCCAGCCCCTCTCAAGGACTCGGGTTCCAGAGCCCAAGCCGTGCATTGAGGTGAGTCCAACTATATCTAGCCGGAACCACTAAACCTTGTGCACCAACTCAGGCGCCTTCCCCACCAGAGAGGTGACATTCCACGTCCCAAGAGCCAGCCTCTGCAGTGCTGCCAGAGACTGGACTGTGTCCCACTAGCTTGGTTTTAGCATGGTTTTTGTGTTTTATTTGTTTTCATTGCATGTTTTTAACTTGTTTTTACCCCCCAAGCTAGTGGGAGTGGATTGATTGGCAGCACCTGCAGAAGGACTTCTCCCGTGCCAATTAAGAACACTATTTAAACCTGCTGCCCGCACGTGAGGGCAGCAGGATGGAGGAAGGAACAAACACTGGACTGCCGAGGAGGGAGCAGCAGGTCATGAGGCGCGCTGGCCCGGAGGATGATGATGACGAAGGAAAAATGATGGCTGTGGTAACGGGACGATGATGAGGGGGACAACGACGAGAGGAAGGTGATAGCCTATGGGAGTTAAGGCTTCGGATGGCGGCGGACAGGGTCCCATGTTGAGGCTGGCAGCCGGCGGGATGCGCGGCTGCCGGGAGCCTGGAGGAGCGGCGGTTCCGGGGGAGGCCTATGGCACAGGAGGCAGCCAACGTGAGAGTGACTGACACAAGGGAGTCGCTAGACGAGAGGCCGTAGGGACCCACGACCACCGAGCCTTTTTACTGTTGCCTTTTATCGGACGTTTTAGGACTTTTAAGTTGTTGCTTTTAGGGTTTTTATTATTTATTATCTTTTTTAGTTTAGTTTTATCTTTTTAATGCTGCCCTCCTGTCTCCATCCTTCCAGCAGTGCCTGGTATCAGTTTAACGAACTTCCTCGGCTTGCGACATTTGTCTGTCTCTCGTTATCCATTCATAGTGGTCAGTGCTGTCTCGATGATGCTCTAATGGCTGCAGATTAAACAATACGATACTTGCAGTGGCAGGTTAACGAACACGCGCAGCGCATTAACGCCCATGCAGCCCTGAGGATTTGAGCCTGAATCCCTCTCACTGAGCAGAAACAGGACTATAGAGGGAGCTGAGGTGGATAGAGATCGGCTCATCTTCGGCAATTGTAAGAGGATGTTGGGGAAAGGAAATAATAGTATTCAGCATTTCAACTTATGCATTGGACCTTTAAAGACTTTTAAATACAAATCCTTTTCAGGAATTTTCATGAAAAATTCACAATTAGTAAAGAAGAAATAGGTTTGCAGGAAGATGTCAGTGAATGAGGCTGGTTCAGTAGGATGATGCTAAGGACTTTATGAGGACTAACACGTCACAGCTTCATCTGAGCACTTCCAGTAGGACCTCTGCTCATCTCAACGCCGCCAACAATCATTTTCCCTTAATTAAACCAATCTTCCCATTGTCCAAGTTACATAAAGGCTGTACAACCGCTGGGAATCACTGTCACACTACAAAAAGCAGTCACTCAGCTCGCTGCTGATTCAACTTGCCCGAGTGAAGCGTGGGATAGAAGCTGACAGCTTTTCAGACCCACATGTAAAGAAATGGAGAGCTCGATTGTACACTCCTCCATGTTCGCCGATACACTGGAATGAGAACAATTGCCTGACAGGATGTTTCAGGAGAGTGTAAAAAACACATGAACACACACACACACACACACACACACACACTGGTACATCCCGTGGCTCTTACATCAGACACAAAGAGAGATAATACAGCAGTGCACTCAGAATCACCCCTGATAGTCTCCAGCCATGAAATTTCAGCTTTGGCAAAGACGGAGACATAAAAAGAAAAAGACAAAAACAAACCACACAAACGCTCACTCAGACTTTCGCACATCCTCCCACACGCGGCCTTGCCAACTTCGGATTAGTCCGGGATGCAGCCGTCTCTTCACAACAACCTGGTGCACCGATGGCTCACTGCCATCCTGGGCCAGATGTTAAACTGTGGTCCCCTTCCCTCTTGCATAAGTCCTGCTTTATCTGGCTGATTCCCTGCGGACTAATGAGACCAATAGAAATCTGTGCCTTATTAGCATACTTATATAAGCTGAACTAATGAACTGGGTTCAACCCCTGAGCCAGGAAAAAAACTGAGGCATATTTAGAAAGTGCATTTATGAGTAGTTTGTCAATAAAAGCCGAATTAGTAACGAGGTCGTCATGTTTTTGTGTGGTCAACAGTCTGCTCCACTTTGTGATCAAGAGGCGTGGAAATGGTTTACGGCGTAGTAACATTCCCCCTTTAATCCGCTGAATGCTCGCATCTGAGTGAGGAGAGCATCCTGAACGCCTTCCACGGTGATGGAATGAAAGAGGCGGGAAAGAAAAAGGAATAGAAGGAGGGTGAGGGACAGGTCGAGGAGCGGATGATGGAGGAGGATCGCAGAGGCTGAGAGGGCTGGATGAGAGGAAGACAGGGTTAAGCTGGGTGAGGCCGAGACAGAGATGCAACATGTCAAAGACGAGACGGAAGAGGAAGACTGGGCAAAAGGCAGAGAGAAAGAAGAGCAAAGGAGTCAGGGGGGAGGGCAGGAAGTCAGGGCTCCTCCGTGGGGAGGGTTTGTCTTCACTCCCGCTGCTTCTTTCAAAGCCTTATGTCTGGAATCTCACTACATTTCTTTCATGACATCTTTGCGTGGCGTTGTCCATGCACCGCTGCCCTGCCCTCATTCCACTGTCTGCTTCCTCGCCTGTCTTTGTGGAGACGCTGCAGGTGTCGGTGTATGAAGTGAGTGTGTTGTAGCTAAGCTGGAGTTCCAGATAAGCTGCTCCTAAACAGTGTGAGATCTACAGAGCTGCAGGCCTTCCACTTAGATTGAGGAACACCCACCCTCAGAGCAAATTCAAACCAAACACACATTAGAAGAGTACATTTCTGAGCCACTCGCTTTCCACCACGTTCTGCTTCTACCCTTTTCCTCAGCAAGTCTCTTCCTTTCTTTACATGCATATTGTCTTTTACATGAAAACCGGCATAAATAGTGTCGACAGTAGACCACCTCTGCCGGACAGGATTCATTGTGCGGTGCATAAACTTTACCTGGGCCACAAAGGGCAGGATGGCGTCTGTTATCCCGGGAACCAGTCCTGGGTCCTGTGGTCCTCACAAGCAAAACTGCCAAAGCCCCATCCTGTCACATATCTTGACAAGATGTATGTTTTGTTTTTGAAAGGTAGAGGTCGCACCGCTCAGATGAATAATATGTCACATTTATTAGATCCCAGAGGGGTGCAACCTGACAGCCACAGAATGGAGATGAAACCTTGCATATGGACAAAACTTATATCATACACCAAAGTGTGAGGGGAATGAAGGGAGGGGAGGTACATGAGGTTGTGCCATTTAAATCAATATAGTGAAACAAGTTCTGACTCAAAGCTAAGCTAAAAAACAAAACCCTCATTTACTTATATGATAAAAAAAAACAACTTCACCAATACATGGGGTCAAAAAACCACTGAAGTTTGTCTTTACAGGAGAATAAACTAGAGGCAGATAATACCAAGTGTATCCCAAGCTGACCAGGTCCACTACCTCCCACTGCATACCTCCTCTCAGCTCAATGTGCTTCAGCACAGACAAAGGAATGAGAAGAAAGTGAAAGCTGGCTTCATCCACAGCTGATTGCAGTGTGTGAATTTAAACCTTCCAGTGATGATGGAGGATTGGGAAACTCTCCAAACTGAACCTTGTCAGGCAGTGATGACCTGAGGAGAACGGAGAAGCGAGAAGGCGGGACCCACAGACAGGACTCTGCACGTAGACAACATATTTTTCATTCTAAAAATGAAGTCAAAATATCTCACTTGCCCATGAGGCGATTGTTTCATGCAGCAGGACAATGATCCCAAACACAGCAGCTTTCAGATGCTGAACGTGGTTCTACAAGCTGCTGACTTATGGGCAAGTGAGATATTTTGACTTCATTTTTAGAATGAAAAATATGTTGTCTACGTGCATAGTCCTGTTTGTGGGTCCCGCCTTCTCGCTTCTCCGGTCTCCTCAGGTCAGCTCCTCCTTTGCCAGCCAAAGCCAGGCCGCCGTGCAGTTTTTTCCTCCTGCAACTCTTCCCATGCAGCCATACAGGTTCAGTCTTTTTCTAACTGGACTGTCATGAGCTTTATCATTGAACATGCTAGCTGAGGTCTGGAGAGTAGTGATACTGCAAACTTTGGTATCGATCTGATACCAAGTAAATCCAGAGCAAGTATCCTGGATACTGATACTTTCTGATTGAAATTTTACAATCATTTAATGATTTACCTTTGATTATTGATGATGATTATGGTTGTCATTAAACAGAAAACTAATAAATTATTATTATATTGAACTTAAATGACTTAATGAACCCTAAAGCTGAATTTAAATTCAAGCTTTTTCTTCACAAACAAAATGAAATATTTTCAAAAATGCAACAAATAGTGAAATAACTGTTTTCATCTTTTATTACACAGTTTGCTTGAGGAAAATAGTTCATGGTATTTTGTTTTTTACATGATTAATTTTGGACAATAACAACCACCTTTGGCCAGAAACAACTTTTTCTTCTTGCCAAGTTTCTATCAGTATGTTCTTTTCCATGTGATGTTTTTATGTAAACGGGTTAGGGTTAATACTGGAATATCGTTCAGTTGTGGCATTCCTGATTATTTTCAGTACCTTTCCCTTTGCACTCCCAACCGGGTCTCCAGTTGGGAAAGTGGTGAGGCCCAAGATTGCAGTCATTGGTGGCCTGGCTTTATCTCTTTGTTATAAAAAAGAAAAGAGAGAGAACGGGAAAGAAACTGTAAAGAGGGGAGGAGAGGCGGCTAATAATTGCAACTGGCTTGTTTTAATTGTGCCCAGAGTCCCCAGCGTTTGCAGGGGCCATTAGAGGGACTGGAGTGCTGCTGTGTTAATCAGCATGCTCCTTTCTACTGCACACAATAACACACATAAACAGCAATCCACAGTGACTCATGCACATGCAGTGTTTTCCACAGCCAAGCTGTCAACAATCACAACAACAGCGGGCATTGTGTGACGCGTACCACTGGAAGTTGGCTGGCTCCCATTGTGTGCCAGTACAGGATGTTTAGGAGCATGCATTCTTTGAATCTTCAGAACACACCGTCCAAAGGTGCCTCTGCCAAAGGAAAGCCAGCGGCCAGCAGCAATACGCCGGCTGCACACTGGCAGCAAAACATTCGGCAAACTTCAGACTTTCATTGAGCTAATTTGCATAAAGAAAGAGAAACGCAGAGTTTCACATCTCAGCGAGTCTTCAGCTGTTTATGCTCGCGGGCGTCTGAAGTCCACCAAGATTGTGATGTTCAAACTGCGATCAACCAGGTGGAAAAATCCCCCCTCCATCTTTAATCAGGAGGAGGGGAGCATGTCAAGGAAAAACTCTCCTCTTCTTTTTTCTCATCAGTCTTTTGTTTGATGTGCTCATAAGAGAGACAACGAGGAGCGAGTCTGTTTAAAAGGCGAATCTGTGCATGAGGGAGAGATTCATCACTTGGATAATGAGTCCATCTGGGACAATATGAGACAGTTCACTTCCCTCTGGTTGTCTCCAGCTCTCAGGAAGAGGACATTTTTCCAGCTTAAAGCCAGCGGACTGAGCAGAGCCAAGGCCTTGATAGCAAGCCTGCGGATAGACGCAGCTTCTGCTGCTGCCGTGCACACTTCTGTTCACGTCCAGAGCATTTCTGCAGCAGTTCCTGTTTCTCTGACGGGATATGTGGGTTTGTGAATGTTTAGAAAATCAAATGTGAAGAATCTTGGGTCTGCACGCCTACCAGTGGCTCTTAAGTCTGGAGATTAATAAGCTGCTAATGATAAAACATTCAGGTGAACCTGAATGAGCTCTTACACCAATTAAAAGAACCCAGAGTCCAGTTTTACCTTCCAGTGTTACACAACGCACAGGCTGGGAAGAGCTTCTCAGCTTCCTCACAGTCCTGAAATTCTTTTGAAAAAAATCTTTATATAAAAGAAAAAAAATCAACAAAGAGCTGCAACAGTCCTTACAAGGACTGATTATCCCTACCAGCTCGATGGAGGCATT
>JBBBVT010000003.1:100795-111237 GCA_037177035.1 Craterocephalus eyresii
TAATCACATTTTCTTTTAATCAATTAATCAAATGCTTCTTCTTCTGGTGCTGAAGTTGTATGCAAGCCGATATTTTCCAGTGTAACCAGTGAATGAATCCCATTTAACTTCCACATCAGTCGTTCATCTTCTAATAAAGATCTAAATAAGAAGACTAGGTTTTTTCTACTTTCATTGACAGATATCGAATTTTACAGAAATATTAATGATTTATCGATAATCCAACGTTAATTCTCCTGAAAATGGATAAAAACAATCTCATGGAATGCCCGTCCCTAGTTTGTGCCTTTTATGGCTGTGTGATTAGCTGCTCTGATCCATAAAAATAAACTTTATTTTCATGCGCAGACTTCGTGGTCCACACCCTTTGTTATGTTCACAGCAGCGTGTCAGAGGGGTTTTCTGGCTTTGGTCGGGTTTTGGCTGCTGCTCTGATCCATCAGCCTTCAGGGGAAACATTCGTGCTAAACGGAGCCGCTTTTCCTCACACTGACTTTTAAAGATGCCGATGCTGATGATAAGGAGTGCACATCCGGGGGTTTGATCCGCAGACTGATCCCTGCATCCCTTTGTGTTTGTTCAGGTGCAGAATCAGCTGTCTCCTTACCTGTGCTTCATAGAAAGAAGCTTCATATCTGATCACATGCATGAGAACATTTGTGGGGTTTTGATTATTTTCATATAATTAACTGGGTTTACAGCAGATGGAACTTGGGGTAATGTTGGTCAAATTGATTTTTCATATTAATCTCTATTTAGATTTTTATTTTAAGTTATAAATGTTTATATTTAGTGTGGATATTAAATCTAAATTTGCTTAATCTGCATTTACCAAAGCCTTCTCTGTCTGCACACACGGTTGTGTGAATCTGGGCAAAAGTGTTTGTTAGGAATCAAAAGTTTAGTTGAACTAAGAGATAGAAACTGAGATGATTGCAGGAATGCAGATACTTACAGCACACTTAGGGCACCGGCTAGTGTTGTGTGGGCAAGAAGTGGACCGGATGTGGCTTGTTGTCCAGAAGTGGTCCTAATACGGTAAACCTTCCTTTTGATATTTTCATTGTTGGGCCACATGTGGTCATCTGACCTCTTTGACTCAAATGTGGCTTTGACAGTGTTGACTAAATGTGAGTGTGCCTGCCAAACACTTTTTCCTATCCGGGTCGCCCTTGGTTCTGGTTAAACTGACATTAAGCGGCTGGTTCTCCAGGAAGCGGCTAGTTTCTGGGACTCAGGAACCAGAACTGTCCACGTGAAAGCATCCTGTGTAATGAAGCCCATCTCCCTTCTGGCTTTTTGCAGCAGATGCATCTTGGCTGGTGCATGCAGCCACCAGGCAGATCCTGGAGGTTTTACATGAAACAGAGTCATGGCAACATCTGACTCAGATACGAAGCACATTCATATCTGCACCGATTTTATTGTTATCTCACCGTGGATATCACAGTCTCTTTTCTCTCATTAAGCATGAACACTCCAGAGCAGAAACGGTGACGTGACCATGGCACTGACTGACAGTAATTATCGCCATTCATCACTGAGCATAAGCCAGGGATGATAAGAGCTCTTTATGTAAAATGTCAGCTCACTGAAATGATGAAAATGATTAAAGGGCATCAGTGTGAAATAGAGACGTACATGCAGCACGGAGGCTGAGAGGAGCTGACAGTGTGGAGGCCTGCGGGTGGAGAAGGCTGCTACTGAGAAAATAAGTAAAGAATAAAAGCGATTTTATTTATTCAGGTGGAGAGTGAGAGCGCTGGGTCGGTACAGAAACATCTGAGCTTCTCCGGGCTGGATCTGCCAGTCGGTATTGATAAAATCTCACTCTTGTCTGGACTCAACTATTCTCTCTGCTCCGTCTCTCTCTTTCAGCTCAACCCGGCTAACCTCGGGATGAACTCTGCCAGGAATCGATAAGTTGGGGCATATTTGGTTGGGTTTTGCAGCAGAGGCCGAACTTTAAGTCGCAGGTTCTTCCCGCGTTCTGCAGGTGTTGCTGATGGCATCAGCCCGGATCGTTGCAGATACCACGCTGTCATCTGCTCACACACTCTTTTCATCTCCTTTCCAACTCCCTTCTTCTCCACACTCCTCCCCTTCTTCTTTCCCTCACCTCTCCTCTTTACCTGCTCTATAAATAGCTCCACCTGCCTCTCCTTTGCGTCTACACCCCTCTGCTTGTTTTCCCCCGGGGAGGCCAGACAGGCCTGGGCAGCAGGATTGTCTGCTGTTCCACTCGGCTCTCCCCCGGGAATGGATGAGCCTCTCTGGCCCCTGAGCATCCTCCACCCTTCATCATGCAGCGAGCCTGATGCCTCGCAGGCATATTCAAAGCGGGGGCCCGTGCATCACCGGGAGCACCTGCTAAATTAAGATATGAGGGATTGCACGCGGCAGCGCTGGCCAGCGGAAAGCGAATCATCTCGTCCGTCTCCAGACGAGAAGCGGGCTCCACGCCCTGCTCTCTCTAACCTAAGCTCCCGCTTTAGGAGGAAGGTAACCCGAGAGTGTTTACAGCAGTTTTCTGTTTCTTTGTTGAAAAAGAGCCGTCTCCAGTGAATTTTGTGCTGATGTTATGGAAAACGTTGCGCAGTGCACACCTTCATGGTTATTTTCCATAACAATTCAGGAAGTGCTGGCAGTGATGATGATATGTGTTGTTGTGTCCTCAGTGCAAAAACACAAGTCTGAACCAGTTTCTCAGATTTCTGGCTCCATGTCGGAGACGCTTTGAAAGGTGCCGTAATTCTGATCAAAAATATTTTAACAAGATTCCCCCCATTAAAAGCCAGGATGGATGTGAGTTTTGTGTCGTCTGATCGGAACGTCATTTATTTTCCTTCGTTAGTTTTCCTCCTTGTTGGTGGGACAGCGATGCATTAGAATTCTCTGCTGCGCTTGTTGTCTCCCATCGCATTGATCTGGCAAAATCAACAAATCAAAAATGCATGAGCCACGTAACGGTTTCATCAAAAAAGAATCAAGCATGTGGCACAGTCCCATTACTCTGAAGAGTATAGTACACCTAACAAATCAAGTGTTCAATCCCTGCGCTCTGCCTGCAGGAGTCCTGAGGGAATCCTGCAGACAGCCAGGGTCTCAGCTCTCCAGAGGGTCTGTTTACTTATATTTTCATGGATAACAGCAGCCGGACACTGCAGCAGACAGAAAATATTTCCCTTTCTCAGACTTTCTCAGGTGTTTCATTACTGAATTTATTTAAAATTTTGCTGTAAAGAGAAAAGGTTACGTCAGATTGTCAGGCAACCATAGGCTAATTACTCATTCACGAACTTTCTGTTGCAGGTATACTTTTTTCACACTTCAATGACTGACTTTTAGAGTTTAATTTCATTGGGATAGTCAAGGAATCTCAGTTTGATTGGTTGGGTAAATCTCAAAACATGCCTCACCATCATTTGGTTTGGTTTGACATTAAACTTTACTGACATAGCCCAAAGTATCCATGGAAGCGGACCAAAGTATTTTAGTAAACTTTTACGTGAATCATAGAGAAAAGGAGCTTTTTAATTAAATCATTAATTTGTTTTTTATATCAATCCCAATGTTGGTAATGATATTATTGATATTTGGTAAGATCGTCCCCCACTGTGCAAGAGAAACTCATACTAAACGTGATGCTTTTATCTTAGTTTTAATTAGAAAGAATTAATACAATATTTAATACCGGCACACCTAATAAAGCTCTGTCTCTTAGGGACGGGACTTTTAGGAACAATGGAGAAGGCCATCATCCTTACAATAAAACATCTCTGATGAAACACATCAATGTCAACATCCAGCCAATTACAATTGTGACAACATCAAACCTTTAATTAACTTACTGAATGCTCATAATTCTCCCATTAAATGATTTTTTCTTTCTATCTAATTTCTTTTTTCTCTCTCTCATTACGCTGCACCATAAATACTGGCATTATCTTCAATAAAAAGGAGGTGTTAAACTGAAATAAAGCAGACCTATCAGAACCAGTGTGAATGTGTCCTTAGATCATTAGTCATTATCAGATTTAATAAAGAAACTAATAACATCTGATTAGATGTGACCAGCAGACAGAGGAGAGGCACGGTATCTTCCAGCTTCATGGTGCGTCCCAGTTGTCTCTGAATCCCGAGCAGGCGACAGTACGTGACGTCATTACTAATATAACAGTGTACCAGTTGCACTAACTTGGAAAAATAAATAAACATCTTCAAAACAACTAATTTGTGAGTGTCTACAAATGCTGATAAAGTCACAGACCCAGTCTAAAAATGTGCACCATGAAAACTACCCAGTTTAAGTAGTAATTGAATAATAAACCACATAATGATGCAATTTTTCACAAGCAAACTCGCCATAACCGCATAAATATGATAACAACAACCCGCTGGTGTTTATTCTGGAGACCTAAGAGACACAAAATGTATTATGAATCTTTGTAATAGTGATGCATGGTGCAGCCATCTTCAAACTTTGACTTCTTGGTGTCCTTGCGAATTATGAGTTCCCTGCCCAGAATTCCGAGACCGATTCATCACTTTTGGACTCATTATCTCGGAATTCCGAATTCTGGAACGCAGCATTATTTATAGAGAGAAAAGAGAAACTCAACCAATCATAAATTTGGCCCAAACCTTTCAGTTCCTGGAATGTTCACCTGAGAACCGGAACATCAGACTGAGCGTCACCATCAGCATGGGGTGCATCATGATATGTACCAGTTTAGCTGAGGTTATGGTCTGAGTCGAGTTAACAGGACTTAAATTACTCTAATTACTGGAGAAATAAGGTATTACTAAACTTGTGGGAAAAACAGAAAATGTTAACAAATGATTCAATTGTTTTTGGCGTTTCATCTGAGATATTGAGTTTCATTCATTTTCTCTAGTTGACATCTTTAACTTGGTAAAACAAAAGTAATGAAATCTCTTAAGAAAAATAAACACACAGTTATGGTTAGGAAAAAAGTAAAATAATGATTTAAGCTAAATGTTCCTCAGCAACAGTTGTCATGTGCAGCACAGTCCCCGCCCTCCTTCAGCTGAGGAACACATGATTCATCAGTGTTTAAAAAGAAATGTAACATTGTGACTAATTCTACTTCTCAGGGTATTTCATCGTAATTAAAAGGTCTTTATTTTAACTCAGGCATCAATCATAAGGTCTCAAGTTTAATCTAACAGACATGAGATGATTGACCTGCTAGCTGCCCCGGGACCAGGCTGAGATTGATATTGAAACACCACCTGCAGCCATTAAAAATAATAAATTGTAGGGAACTGTCACTCATGCTGCAGTATTTTATTAGACTGAATGCATATTAACTCTTTCGGAATCAGGTTAAATAAGATCCGAAATTCATCATTTATTGTTCTACTTTTTTAGTCTACTACCTTTTCTACCTGTCAATCAAAACCTTCTTTCAATCCCCCATTTTTTAAAGTTATGCTCTGGTCTCCAGATACGGACAAGAAGACTTTATGTTTGTGTTCATTTATTCATTCATTCATTCATTCATTCATTCATTCATTCATTCATTCATTCATTCATTCATTCATTAATTCATTCATTCATTCATTCATTCATCCATTCTTTTAAAAACTGAAATTCACCCCGTAGATACAGATCAGATCAGATCAACTTCATCAGACTGACATTGTTGTTGAGGAATTCTTCACAGCCCCTCTGTCCAACATTGCTTCGATTCAGTAAGGGTAGCAGCATTTGTACATGCAGCTACAGTCCTGCTGGCATCACATTAGCGATATCAAAGTTGACCCTGAGGCCTTTCACCCAGTTAAATGGTCCCAGCACAACCCCCTACTGGTCACCTGCTTATTGCAGCTTGCGAGAAATTGCTGCCGACGTGCATCAACAAGGCTTCAAGACAGGCAGCCACGATAAACACGTAATTAAATTAAAGTATTATAATGTGAGTAATAATAGATGATTTCTGGGGTCAATATACAGTGTTTGACGTGTGCCAGTGCTTACAGGGGGCTGCCCTCTGCAGAAAGTAGACATTCTAACTTTGCATTAGCATAACCATATAAACATATAGGACTTTTTGCTACTTTTTCCTTGAAAGTATGTCATGGCTGGACAAAGTAATAAAAGTTAAAACAATGTCTGAGGAGGCCAGAAAGAGAGAGTATTTAATTTTCCGACAGTGTCATGTGGTCTGTGGGAAGTTAGAGGTTTAGCCCCCTAGTGGACAAAAGTTACACAGTATCCCTTTAACTAAAAAGAAAAAAATTATAATAAACAATATGGTTGAATGACACGGTGAATTATATCTGGTTTTATAAGCCTGATAAACTTTTTCTTTATCGTGTTCTGAGAGATAAACCCTTAGAATGAAAAGAACGATAAATGCTTTTTGTATGGCATCGACCACTTCTGTTGAACCGGAGTGATCTATCTTTTTTTAAAAAGGTTTTAATGTGATACACTTTTTACATCCATGTTGAAGTTTAGTGAGTGACAAATAAAGAATGTTTGAAGGGACAAATGGAGTCTGCAGAAAGCTTTATACCAGCCGAGGTGAAGGTTTTCGTCATGTCCACTCTCCAGAATGAAGTATGTTTCTGTTTCATCATTAAAGGGAAAAAAAATCTGTTGTAACAGTTTCTTCTTCTTGCCATTTGAAATTGTTGGCTGTTTTACCCGCTTTAAACCTTGAACATCTCAATCCCATCACTCCTGGTGTGAACAGGAGATTTCAGAGGCGGGAGATAAAAAGTGGAAAACAGTCTTTTTCTGAAGGGAATGTCTGCTTCATAACAAGCTGTCGGCTCCCTCCACCAGACTGTACCAAGGACAAAATGCTTACGCCGCCATGGAGACGTGCAGAGAAAAGACGAGTCTCTGGGGAGAAAAACTTCAGGGAGAGTTTGGAGAAAGATGAGATGAAGAGGAGGATGAGGAGGAGGGAATAAGGTTAGTGTAGGTGTAGAGGTAACAAAATGAAGCTTTAATGATTCCTGTGGGGAAAATGGGCCATGCTGCAACAAGAGAGGAAGGCAGAGAGAAATTAAAAAAGAAAGCCAAATGAACAACAGGATTTACAATCAACAAAGAATTTAACAGAAATACGGAAAATTCAGTCGTGACTGTTAATCCTGGAAAAAATGATGTTTTCCACATGTTGGCGTTCTATCGAGGGAGGCAGAAACAATATTCATTTCTTTCACAGAAGAGAAAATGACTGTTTGAAGATATCTGTTTAAGGTTTTCATCTTTATGTTCGTTTCATGCCTGGTTTTAAACTTAACATGAATGAAGTGAAATGAAAAATACTTTATTGTTCCCAGAGGGAATATTGTAGTTCTCTCGTTCTTCTGCATGCAAGATCCAGAAAGATAGGCATGCGAGCAAAAATACTTCAGGTCAAGACCTCAGTGACCACTGTTTGCAAAATCATCTGCTACATCCATGTAGTACACCTGACACAGTAGATGCTGTATATCATATTTGTTGTTAGCAGTAAGCTGGGCAACATGTTGAAATTTTTAATTGAGACTTTTTCACATGATCTGAAAAGTATTTTTCATCCATTTTATTGGTTTCCCAACAAAGTAAAACATCCAGTCTTGCTTAGATACAGACCACACACAGACATTCTCACACATCAGTTTATGATGGTGTAAGGTTTTGGACAAGAGACATTTTTGGTTGGACATGAAAAAATCTTGAAGTGATAATGTGTAACTTTGGCCACTAGGGGGAGCTGAACCTGTAACTTCCCACATGCCACACGGCACTGCGGTGAAATGAAGCAGTTTCCATCCTGTAGTGGAATCGTGCTGCAGACCACTCTGGAAATAATTTGGATTCAGGAATTTTTCAAAGGATTTTCCACCACTGAAGGATCGGGTCCTACTAGTGGAGGGATGTGACTGAGTGCTTCTAGTTATATATGATCCATTTATCTCCTGGTTGTTATGGAAACGTCAGCATTAGCCTGTAGCTTCTAGGACATTACAGCATATGAAACCATAAAACTAAAGCAGCCAATTACTAATCGCTCTGTTACCACTTTAATTTTAACATGAATGAAGTGAAATGAAAAATACTTTATTGTTCCCAGAGGGAATATTGTAGTTCTCTCGTTCTTCTGGCTGCTGGAAGGAATGATCTTCAGTGAGAGGCTTGTTCAGGTCTGATGAAAGAGGCTAGCAGTTCCATGTCTCTTCTGCAGATCTTCTCTTTAACAGTGACATGTCCAGGATGACACCAAAGCTGATAAACATGTGAAGCACATAATGCTGCACTCTGCGACCTGGTTAGCACCCGGAGCTCGTCCATTTTGTGAGCTAGTGATCTCACGTTCCCTGTCACAACAGTTAGAAGAAACGGTTCTCCACTGTTTTCTCTCTGCTTCACTCCTGCCCTGCATCGTCTTATCTTTCTTTTCAACTCCTTTGGGATTTGAAGTGTTATTTAACTGATAATCTTGAGTTCGGAGAGTTTTATCAGTTGATCTCGGTGGTAAACGAGTCTCGTTGCCATGGATACTTGAAAGAGCAAAGAAATATGCAGAAAATCTCCGGTGTAGCACAGCCTTTTGACCAGCATGAAAAATCCTGCTGGACAAACCAAAAATGAAGCCGAGGTCTCAAAAAAAGACGGCTACATTACAAAAATGACCAGAGCTGAGACAGAGACACTACAAATTTGCCGCCACCTAGTGGCAAATTATGGAAAGATGTATTGAAATGAATGAAAATTGAAAAATTGAAAAAGAAATAATTTATGGTGCACTGGTACATTGGAGTCACGTTAGCTTCAGTCTGTAGCCGATTAGCTTCAACTAGCTGCATTTAGACACGTAAACTGCAAAGTTCTGCAGCTCATCAGGACTTACTGCTGTTGTTCTGAATAGGCTAAACTCTGCTGGAAGACGTGGAAACGTTATTCGATGCAGGTCACATGATCCCTTGAGTGCCGGATCCGCTACTATTAAGTTACAATGTCTGGTTTCTGAAGAGGGCAGCCGCTGCAGAGTGCTTACACTCATCAAACGCTGTATATTGATACCCGGAAATCATCCAACATTACTCACATTAGGCCGATGTTTGGGCCCGAAGTTACATAGTATCCCTTTAAAGTTTATCCATGAGATTAATTGTTTTGAAGTTGCATTGACTCGGCGCTCTATAAGGGTGCATTCACATCAGGAAAGTTCCCTAGAGTCAGTATGATTGGGGACTCAGTTCAGTTGGGGGGGTTCAGCATTCCTTTAGACCAAATTTGCGTTCACACAGTCCTTTTAAAAAATGCGTTTCTCTCTCTGTCAGAGGATGTGCTGCATCAATTACTGAAGGAGATGACACACAAAAAAGACAGCTGGTGGTTAATGCAGAACACCAGTGTTTCCATCTTCCAATCTTACGGCAAGACATTTCTCCTGTCCAGAGCCGCCTATCGTCTCACACAGGCTTATGTTGTGGCTGTGCTAAGTCTCTGAGCGTGGGAGGGGAAGAAAGGGTAAGGATGTATGAGAGTTGAGTTTGATCGACACATCACCATCCAATCTTTTAAAATGATTGGATGGTGTTTCAGTCCTGTCTGTTCTACAGGTGACTAAGATATCTTATTTGGTTTTGGAGCATTTAATTTATTGGCAACAGTCAATATACTCTATAGTAAAAAATGCCCTGGAAAACTTCTACCGTCGCTCTTTGAACTACACATTTTCTTGAAGGAGGTGGAGTTATGACTGGCTTTAAAAACGTGGCAAACATTGGAATATTTGATTATGTTTTATAAATTTAAGATGTTGTGTTCTCAGGATGTTACAGTGATGATCGGGTCCAGGATTTTACTGTTACTGTAATTGTGTTTTTTGAAAGTTTCTAACCTACGTCCAGCAACGAAATAAGTCAAACAGTGTTTTCTGAAAAGATTAAAAAATTTAAGATATATTTTCAGCATCTCCGCCTGGGCGTGAGGTCCATGGCTTTTAGTGCTCAGTTTCCGTGGTCGAGGATGACCACGGAAAAAGCGGGGGAGGATGTCACAAGGTGAAAAGCAGGTGCTGCAAGAACTGGACTGTGTCCCACTAGCTTGGTTTTAGCGTGGTTTTAGTGTGGTTTTTATCAGTTTTCATTGCATGTTTTTAACTTGTTTTTATTCCAAGCAAGTGGGAGTTTTAATGAACGGATTGGCAGCACCTGTGGCAGGACTCCTCCCCTGCCAATTAAGGACACCATTTAAGCCGGTGTGCAGGCAGCAGGAGGTTGGAAGGAACCAGGAAGGCACTGACAGAAACACGGCAGCCGGGGGCGAGCAGCGGTGCGGGAGGGCTGCAGACCTCCCGACAGACCCCCGGCTGGCCGGCTAACCCCCGCAGCGACGGCAGTGACGGCAGTGACGGCAGGATGACGGCATGATGACGGCATGGACGAGGAGGATGACGTGGACGCCGCCT
>JBBBVT010000003.1:122123-136504 GCA_037177035.1 Craterocephalus eyresii
CAGCTTTACAGGCCATCAACCACTTGTTGCCACATGGATGGACTCTCCGATTGGAGCACAGCCTCTTCCCTCCACCCTGCTGCTGCTTCCTGATTGGACCAACTGCATTTAAAATGGCTGCACCACCACGCTTCTGGGAGACATGAGCAGACTGTGTTGCCCATCACAGTAGTGTCCATATCAAACATGTTTGACTGGCTCCATGTTTGATCTGATTGCTCACTTTGTGCCTTGTTTGATTGGTTGTGTTTGTTTTACTTAGCTTACCCTTTGGTTGTCCCACTTGTTTGTTCTATTTAGATTTTGAGTTAAGTGGGTAGTTTCTTTCCTTAAGTTGCCACTGGCTGTCATACGTATTACTTGGTTTATCACGGGACAGTTTTCTTAGTTTGGTTTTGTTAGTTTGGTACTGTCATACTTTGATGTCTGACAGGGGATTTACCTTTGTACTTCTGTTTAATGGTGGAATAAATCCCTCACTTGCTTTTACTTTTGGTCAGACTTGTTGTGTTCCTTTCTCCCTGGACTAATAGAGGGACGTAACACTGCTGTTTCATTATGAACCAACCAGATCCCTCAGTTCATCAGGGTCAGGTCTACTTTCAATTCCAAGAGTCAGAACTAAACACGGAGAGGCAGCCTTCAGTTTTTATGCTCCGCACATGTGGAACAAACTCCCAGAAAGCTGCAGGTCTGCTGAAACTCTGCAGTCTTACAGTGAATCAGGGTTAAAACTTTTCTGTTTTATGCCTTTTATGAAAACACCTGAAAAATAACTTTATTTCTTGCATTCTAACCTGTTTTCTTTGAGGTTTTCATTTTTATTTCTTCTGTTTTATTTCATTTGTTTCTAAAACTTGCTTCTTCTGCACCCACTGTAATGCTTCTAATGTTTTATGTAAGGCACCTTGAATTATCTTGTACATGAAATGTGCTGTACAAATAAACTTACCTTGCCTTACAATCAAGGCTCCTAAAATGTAGTGATAATGTGGAATTTCAAACTGAAAAAGGCTTATTTAAAGCAAACAAAAAAAAACATCTCTTCCCAAAAATCATCCAAAACTCACTGAATGGGAAGGGAGTGATAACTCCAGGGAAAGGTTTCATTTCAGAGCACTTCACATCAAGGAAAAGTTCTAGTATTCCATCATGTGGGGTTAAGTCATTGAACAGGGAATGTCCGCATATGCACCAGTTTTAGAGAAAGTAAAAAGAGTTTTTTATGAGATACAGACATGAAAATGGTGTGTGATTATTAACAAATGCTGACCAGTTGCTTTTTATATCTGTACAGTATGTTTTGGTTCTATCATCAGTTATGTGTATCTACTGCATTATTTTTGAAGATATAAGAATATGGATTCATATTATTTAATAACATACTACTGATAGAAAACAAATAATATGAATAATATCAACTGCTAAAAAATAGCTGGAATTAAATAAGTCTATCCTACTTCCCATTGCTTGTTTGACATGCAATTTAATCTTTAGTTGTTATTTTTTCCTCTTTATCTTACAATACTTTGTGTGCTTGTCTATTAAGGAATGATTTTTTATTTCTCTATTTTTGTTTAATATACGTAAGAAATAAAGTGTCTCTAAAGTATGATGCATGGTGTTGTGATGTGGATGGAGTTCACAGAAAACACACAATGTTGTAAGAAACATTGTCTACAGCTGCATGAGTCCAAGAACTGTGTGAATAACCAGGAAATCTCTCTCTCTCTCTCTCTCTCTGCAGTGGGATGCCATTAATGAGATGGACGAGTACTTCAGTCCGATCCACACGTACCAGGTGTGTAATGCTCCCAGTGAGTGCTGGGGTTCATCCTGTTATTAGGATTACTTCACAGAAGAAATTCAGTGGAATACATCACCATGATGATGGGAAACGGGGATTTTTCAGCCCACATTAAGCTTGGGTCTTAAACACATTATGGATGAATTAATCATACATTTGATTCATTATGCATCGACTCCATTCTTTGAAAAGTTGGGAACTTTTCTAAAATTCTACACAAGCCAGGTTGGAGCATATTTATCTTTATATTTCATTAGTTCTTCCTCTTAATAAAAATACTTAATGATGGAGCTGATTGGTGCTCCGACCTGCAGCAGGCCTCAAAGCTGGATGATTTCCCTGAGTCGCCGGTCCTACAGCAAATTAAATATAAATTATGTATAACCGCTCCATATTTATATATCCTGTAAAGTTAGGGTTAACGCTGTTTTTGTTCCTTTATGTATAAACATGATACACACTTAACCCATCAGAATCCCAGATAACAGCACTGTGTGTTAGCGGTTACATGTGTGTGCGGATCGATACTGAAATATTGATTACTCCGATACCAGACTTTCACAGTGGAAATACAGAGGAAAGTGACCATGATATAAATCTGTTTGGTAGGAACTAGTTTTTCTTCCGCCTGCTATGGTCGTACTGTATGTGAACTTAGCCCGAGCGTAGCAGCGTGCCGATCATGCAGTCAGTCTGAAGCGTCACACACCATACGCATCTGTATGGTGTGTTAGCAGACAAACACTTTTCCATAGCAACACCAGAAATTTTACATATTTCAGAACCAATCACAACATAGAATATGATTAATGTTAAATTATGATGAAGAGGAGGAGGAGGTGAGTTTCTTTTCCTTCATGTACATACATCATTATTATTATTATTCAGTATGTCAAGTTTAGTTAGTTTAGGGGGCTTATGTCATATTGTCTATTGTCTCTTTTTTTTGTTTAGTTATTTTTTGTTGCTGTTTGTTTATTGTTGTTTGTTTGTGTGCTCTCTAAATAAGAAAAAGAAGAAAGAATGAGATCCCTCTATGGAGGTATAGATTGAAGAGCTGTGTTACTGTAAAGTGCTTTTCATCAGGTTTCTGTGTTGATGCTCCTTATGCAGCTCTGCTAGTTTACATACAGCACCTCTGTTCTTACATTCTAAGTGCTTTCTACTGTCACTCACGTTCATACTAAGGTGGACACATCAGGAGGCAACATGGGGTTCAGTTTCATGCCCAAAGACACTTCGGTTTGTAGTCAGGGGAAGCCTAGAATAGACACACCAGCAAACTTTCTGTTTAGTAGACGACTGCTGTTCCTCCTGAGCTGCTGCCGCTCAGACTTGGGAAGCTCTTCATCTGCACTTGTAGGTCTAAATAATCTGTTGCAGCACTGTGTTACAACAACATACTTCCTCTGTTTACATGGCTATGCTGTAAGGTAGGGCTGCACGATAGATATATTGATAGATAGATCTTCCACGATAGATGCGCTAATTCTGCTGTCACCCAATGCCGTCGCTGCCCTAATATGGTGCAGATCATGGCCTAATTAATGGGGACTGCACTGATTGCTCTCACCTGAGCTCTCTCTCTCAGCACGTTAACAAATATCTGCGACTGAATGATTTCTTCTGTGGACAGATCTTTTCCCTGTGAACCTGAATGTACCATGTTGTTTTTGAAGTCCTGCATAATTTGGTTCATGCTGGTTGAATAAAGGTTTCATTGAACATCCAGTTTACCTTGACTGCACCTTTCAATTTTCTATCTATTAAGATCACACATTATTTAAGTAGTAAAATTTATTCTCTATCTCAACATTATTTTTCTCCTGGATTTAATGATTGTTTCTAGTCGAGTCTTTATTGGTTCAAGAATTTTGATTGGTTTTGGAGTCGCAGTGATTTGTGATGGGTAGTTTTATTGAGAATTAACAAAATATAACAAATTAACTTGAAATAGTTCATTTTTAGATATATGAACTTAAATCATTTTTCAAAAAAAGAACAATGAACGTGTTCATTTTTATCTGTGTGAACTGAACTTTGAGCTAGTTCTGTTTAAGTATGAACTGGCACAACACTGGGCGTGATCTCATTTCTACACGCGGCCATTCTGAAGCATTTTGTGTGACGAGCTGCATCAAACAATTGCTCCCATTTTCCTACCTGATTTTTATGAGTACCCATAAACGCAGCACCGGGCCGCCTCCTCCCTCTAGCTGTTCAGTGCAGGAAGTCTGCCTGCAGCTGAATGTTTGGAAAGAGTAGCGAGAGTTTGTGGAGTACAGTCTGCGCTCTGCAGTGTTGATGGTTAGATGGATGGAGACTCAAGCGGTAGTGCTGAGAGCCAACCACCCACCCAAATGTTGTGCCCCAAAACGGTTCGCATTTGATTATCATGGATTTAAACCAGACCATGCTAAACAATCCTAGTTGCATTGTAAAGCATGTTTTGTTCTGGTTATAGAGCCACAAGACAACACCATAAATACCTTAAACGTCAGCACAAAGTACAGCGCAATGATGGCGTATGACTTGAATAAACACTGTACCACATGAGATAATTAAAACAATAAACACACAAACGGTGATCCATGCCTCCTCGGTACTAATTTACAAACATCTCCTGACATGTTCAGTCAGCAGCACACTTATATATAACTGTGGTTGAGCCAGGATATCTGTAAATTGCTGATTTTCTAGCTGCATCAAAACTATGGTCCAGTTGGACCACTGAGCCGTATTTGAGCTTGATGGGTCATTTTATAGCATCTGATTTCACTAAGCCAGTGCTTGCAGACATCCTCCATACGCCATAAAGGCACAGGGATTAAAGTACGCCCTCTCATCTTGGAGTATGAAAGAAGATAAATTGACCAGCATCACAACAGAAAATGGTCTGAACACAGTAAAGGCCATTTCCCTCAATGTTATAATAACAATGATAATGTTGTTATTATTATATTATTAGCAGTAGTAATTGTAGTATAATTAGTTGTTTTTTCTTAATACTTTGCCAGTAAAGATGCAATGAAACATTCAAAAGTTGGATGCACTGTAACTCTACAAAAATGTTGTGTACCTGGAAACAGAGGAAGCATTTTGTGAAAAAAAATAAAAATCATGCCAGAGAATTGTGATTCACATTTTTACCAGAATCGTGCAGCCCTAATGTAAGGTGATTTTTCTTATGGGGACTTGGTGCTGAGACCTATTCAGGCCAGAAACTCCTGAAAAAACTGAGCCAAAAAGCTTTAAAAACGAGATGCAGGTTTGCACATCTGTCTGTGTGTCGTTTTCTATAGTTAAACTTCTTCCAAACCAAACTTCATATCAGAAGTGTAAAAGTAGCCTGATTTAATTTTATCTGTTTTAGATTTATAAAAAATAATAAAAACATTTGATGTAGTAATTCTGTTCTTCTTACGGTTGAAAACTCACCGCTGCCCCCCAGAGCACTCCCGCTATGTGAGTGACTATGTAGCCTTTTCTTCTAGAAGGTGTTTCGTTCATGCAGCGTTTTTGTTTATGTTTATGCAGTGCTTTCCTGATGTTGCATTGAAGTTTTGCATATGAAGAGCATTTACACCTGTCGGCCAGTGTACAGCTCACTGAGACAACGGGTGTGTTCCCAGTGAGAAACTGATGTATTTTAACTGCTTAGTTTCTCCGAGTAAATGTTTAAAAACCGGTATGGATGGCTGCCGTGGTATTTTTTTATGTTTCTAATCCACGTCCATGGATTATTGCCTTCAAAGACATAAGGATTCATTTATTATTTCTATGATTACTTATAACAATATAGACAGCTGAAAGAAAATGAGGAAGGCTTCAAAACGGAAGGAGAAAAAGGCCAAAAACACAACTACACCGACGAAAACAAGCCCAAAAACCCCCAACCCACGGCTGATGGTATTTTTAAGTGACTGCACAGAAAAACAAGCTTAAAACAAGCAGACTTGGCAACACAGATGTCCACATAGAAACAATTAAATTCAACACCCCCAACATTCTTGCAGTGCATAAAAGACACATGGGCCGTTACTCAATACACACTTGTGTACTTTTGAAATGGCATCAGTTGAGATCCAAGTATAGTTTGCCCGCTGCCTGCTGCAGATTACCGAAAGTGTACTTGCTCCAGCCATTTTATCGAGGATGTATCAGTGGTGACTTCTGCAGACCTTTGGCCGCCTACGTTCCCAGAATGCACTGTTGCACAACACTAATCGCGTTCGAAAGATGGTGGGGATATAATGCATTTATAACATTTATAACTGTATATAATATAATTGAAATTGTACTTGTTTGTCTGTTTGTATCTTTGTAAAAAACTGAAAATACAGACTTTGGGGGAAAAACTGTATAGAAGTTTACAAGTACGCTATTAGCATAAGATTTCACTTAACTATGAGTCAGAGAGTGGGAAAATATATATTTCTTACTTTTCAGTCTTTACTTTTCTACACTTAAAGAAAAATGTTTAAATGCCCTGGCAGAAAATGAGCGGGATTTTTCCCGTTAACTGTACGGATGCTTCTTTTGCAAGTGTAACCAAAGGATCTTTCCAAATGTTTAGTAGTAAAACTATTAATAATGTAGAGGAAATTTAATATTTGGGACAGATCTTGGCTCCAAGTCCATATAAAGAAGAAACATATAAAGAACATGAATAATAAAATAAAATATAATTGAGCTACTTTTTAAAAATTCATTAACATTGGAAGCATCAAGGATGTTTCCAAATGCAATGATGCTCTTACACATTTACAGTTTGCCATGCTGGTCTCAAGTCTATCGCTCTATAATCAAGCCTTAGAAGTACTGGACAGGAAACCACGACTAAGGTATCATCACTATAGAGTACTCTCCAAACATATCAGGCTGAGTTCTAACAACTTAAAGTCCTCAGCTTGTTTTTACAGTAGCTCACAACATGGCGCCTCCACCATTTGGATAACTTTGCTTCGTCGAACTCTGTTCTGTGAAAAAAGGCAGTGGAAATTTCTACCTGTCTGACATGAAGGTTCAGTTCAGACATTATCTCAATATATGTTATTGTAACATCAATGTTTTTCAAAACAAATAAAGATTCACTCAGGAGGTAAAAATGACATCTCAGAACCTAACTATGCAGCTTGTAGCATCCTGAGTTACAGAAATCCGTTCTCTGATTCAGGTCTGTAACGTGATGAGTCCCAGCCAGAACAACTGGCTGAGGACGGGCTGGATCCCCCGAGAAGGAGCCAGAAGGATTTACATCGAGGTCAAGTTCACCCTCAGAGACTGTAACAGCATGCCTGGAGTCCTGGGCACCTGCAAGGTAAGAACACAGGCAAGGAGACGGGTGCACACAGGGGAGGGGCACATAACAATTTAATTTACTTCAATGTTGACTTGATAAATAAAGGTAATGAAGTCAAACTTGGTCGGCTGAAATAGTCACATATTCCTCAGAGGAAAGTATGAAATGATCTGTGTTTGGCTGATGAATCTGAGGTACACGCTAACGATTCTGCATGCTAGCAAGCTCACACATCAACACTTTTCACTCAGCTATAATTATCACCATCTCATAACTCAGAAGTTGAGAACCGGCTGCAGCTTCCAGCTCGGAGTGTGGGTTTATTTTAATGATCCAAATATAGAGCTGCCACTCAAAGCAACCAAAAATGAACTTGCAGAAAGGACTTGACCACACTCTCCTGTGGGGTTGTGGTTGTTTCTGCGCATTGATTTTCCAGCTTCTTATTTGCCCTAAATACCACAAAATGTCATGTGGATAAAAAAAAGGAAACTAAACTGATTGTTTGTTAAAAAGTTGTACTTTTGGGTGATGGACAGATGTTTTAATAAATCAAGTAAAATATCATTGAGTTATGTTGAAATGGAAACGGGAAAATAATTCATGACAGTTTCTGTTGGACTGTTTTTCCGTCTGCATGTGCAGCATATATATGAATAATATGGTGCCCTGCATCATGTTTATCTGGTGGCAACATGTTTGAAAGAGCTTCCTGTTTTTTAATGAATGAAGCAGCTTCACTTGGCTTAATCAGCTGTTCAGATAAATCTGACTTTAGAGCAGTAACTGTTACACACACGGACCTTTTACAAGATAATAAAGTGTGAGATTAAGGCTAAATTTTCAATTTCTTTAACTGTTTTTTGGAGTGTCTATCAATCAAATACAATCAGATACAGAACGTTTCACACAGGAAATTTAACAGAATTACTGGCACACATCACAAACTATCAGGAAGTTTTCAGTGGAGGAGAAACTAGATGATGACGAGGTAAATGAGTCCAGGAGGGGACGTCCCAACAGGTGGAGCATAAGATCAGACCCTGCAAAGCCCAGAGATCATCAAGACCCCAAAGCTGCATCTCAGACTCTGCAGGCCTCATCTAGCATTTTACATGTTCGTAACAGACCAATCAGAACGATGATACCAGACCGACGGGCTGGAGGGGAGGTGGTCTGAGTGTGGTCTCCAGCTGCTGCTGATGGGATGGATTCCATTTTACACTCGCTGCTTCTGCATTTTGGTTTAGTTTCTCTTGAAGAATGAATGAGACGATCTGATGTGTATAGATGTTTATCTGAGGGTGTACTGACCTCAATTTAGGACCTGCTGTGGACACTATGGTTTATTCTGTCTTGAGAGTTAAAGAAGGGTCGTCTGTCTTCTTCACATGACTGTACATGGAACAATGACATTAGTAATTCAGCTACTCATACTTTTAAAAGATTACTCACATGAAAAATTGACATGCAGTGTGTGCATGTCATAAATGGTACTTTAAGGCAGTACTTAGTATATAATACCACTACACAAATGCACCACTACTCACTGCTCATTGTTTGTTCTGCAGGAAACCTTCAACCTGTATTACTTTGAGTCGGACAGAGTGGCGGGCTCGTCCATACGGGAGAACCAGTTCATTAAGATCGACACAATCGCTGCTGATGAAAGCTTCACAGGAGTGGACCTGGGGGTCCGCAGACTCAAACTCAACACCGAGGTACGAAGTACGACTCCAAACGGCATGAAAACTTCCACTGATGCTGCAGGGAAGTCTTTAGCGTCTGCAGGTTGGAGGGGTCTGCAGCCTGGGGGACGCTCTTTGTTTTCTTTTTCTTTCTGCAGATATGCACATTAACAAATATCAAGGTTGTCTTGGGAAATATTTTGATATTGACAATACTGTAGCTTCAAATTTGATATTGGAAAGTTGAAAGTCGCTTTAGTTGATGAAGAGAGATGAAGATGTGGAAGAAACTGGTTTATTGCGTGTTAGCTCTGGGTTACATTTGCACTGGTGTTGATGTGACTCTTAATATAACCCCCCACCCCTCATTCCTCTGCAAGTCTTGATCCACTTCTAATTTGTTTATATTTCTTTTCTGAGCAGCCAGACATTCTTGTAATCTGTTTAAACCTATAGCTGGTAATCCTGTTCAGAAAACCTTTTTGTTATACTGGGTGAAATGGTCCTTTCAGCCTGAGAGTAGTCAATTCATTATGTATTCATTAAAAGGAACGAAAAAGTCAGACCTCCGTGGAGCTGCAGACTTGAAAAAACTCTGGCCAATCCCTGCCATTCAGTCCCAAAGGAGTGGAGGGACCGTGGCTTCAAACGGTGCATTGAGCTGGTAATTTCGGACAACTAGCCACCTTTGTATTAATAAACATCTCATTCTAAGCTATGAGAACAATTTCATTTGCACACGATTATGATCAAACTTCGGTAAGATACATAAATCAAACCAAAACTTGATTTTTGCAAATGAAGTGCCAAGGTACTTACACACTGTACCTGTAAGGAAGGGAAACAGGTATGCAATATGGAACAAGACCTGGACTGAAAAACAGCGTCAGCAGGTCCGAGGGACGGATCCTCCCCAAACCCCGGACCTCAACGTTACGGACACAGTGCTGGATCTTCTGGACGGAGAACGGATCAACAGGCAGGAACATCTGAAGAAGAAGAAGAAGTTTAGAATGTCCTCAATGGATGAGTTATTCCTGAATACTCAGGTGTTTGACCTCCAGCATTAAATCTGCTCATAGTCTAGACCAAGGATCCCTGTCTCTGGTCCCTAAGGTCCTCTGCAGACTATCCATGTTTTACTGCTTCAACACACCATGCTCAAATTATTGGCTTGTGCAAAGCCTGAGATCCATTTAGTTTGACTCAGGTGTGTTGCAGAACAGTAATATCTAACACCTGCATGATAGTGGACTTTAAGAACCAGGGCTGATCTACGCTGCAGTCTCAGCAGTTTAAGACAGTTTGAAACAAGCTGGTTAGCTGAAGTTGTAGGCGTACATCCTGTCATAGAAACTTTGTTTTAGTTTATTTCATGCTCTGCTTTTATGTTTTTATGGATTTTAATGTGAGGTATCTCATGACCTTATGTGTGAAAAGCGCTGAGCAAATAAATGCTACTAAAAGAAATGATCCAACAGCTTGGATGGTTCCAACTGGGTTAAAGAATAAAGATGCTCAGATCAAATATTCACTTTCGAGTTCCTTACAATGTTTTTGGCTTATATACTTTGTTTTCATTCTATCCTATGTTCATATTTCAACAAACAGCTGCATCTGTTTCCTGTTTTATTGGCATATAAAGAAATGAGGGCTTGCTCGTAGAATTCTGCACAGAAGTGTAGCTCAACAACCAGTATTCATTGCATAAAATGAAGGACTTCCAGGAACAGGCTGAACATTATATATTTTCATAATGCTTGCTTTATTAAAGCCAACTTGGTATAATTTCCCATATGTTCTTTTTTATACTCTACAAATCCCAGAGATTCCAAAAACAGAGATAAATTGATCCAACCAGAAACCATCAAAATCCTGATATATTGTGCTGAGATCCTCGGTGCTTGGAGCTCTGGTGTTGTCCGTAAGCTATTAAAAACACATCAGTCAGGCGTAGCGCTGCATCCTCTGCAAACACACCTTGTGTCTACTTTATTTTTGTTCAGTCCCACACACACAGTCCTGCTGCCAGAATTCCTCACTAAATCATAAGATGTGGATATATGTGCTTCTGAAAATAGTCCCAAACAAATATAACATTTACAGCTTTCCCAGACACAGTCTGAAGGTTTTATTTTAAGGGCAGACGGAGACATCTCCGTCTTACTTGTCTTCATGATTCTTTTGACAATTAGAATGAAATCACCAACTTTGTCCTGTAAAGCTGAGTTTTAGCGCGCTGACAAAGTAATTCAATCTGAAACGCGTTAGCTTGAGCGTGTTTCGGAGCACATAATGTAAAGCAAGACTGTCATGCTTTTAAAGCACCAGAGTGCACGGCTACACTTCCAGGAGATAAATAAATTGACTTTTTACTTGTCGAGTAGCACCTGGGACGTCGTGCACTGCAGCTGCTGCACAGGAAAAATGTCTGTAGATCAAACATAAAAACACCAAAACATAGCAGAGACACACCACACATCTTAAAGATTTTTTTTAACCCTTTTTAACCCTATTTAATCACCAGCAGGAGATACCTGGGAGTAATCAGAATACTGTAACTACCTGCTGTGACACGTGTCAGCAGAGCAAAGAACCCCCATCATTTACCAGCCTATTTTATGATTCATCCTAGAGTCTGTTCATGCGTGGTGAACATTCATGTGTTAGCTTTAGCTGGTAAGTTACAACTGGAATGGTGTGCCTCATGTGAATGAAACCTGTTTGTAAAAAGAGTCCAAATGCTAAGAACTAATGACATGATTTTTCCAGTTTAAAGAATTAGAATAAATTTTGTAAAAAACAATTAGCCAACCATTTTTTGAATTAATTGTTTACTTTAGATGATCCTTATGCTTCATTGCTTGAAACCGAAATAGATGTTTATCAGTGATTAACTGGCCCACATGGGGCCCCATGCAAGCGAAATGCATACTGTACAGGACTAGCTTAACCTGCTTACAGCAGAAAACAAAGAAGCTGTCACACGAATCAGCTACTGATGATTGGTTGGAATTTATTAACTTAACGGCCTGCATGAGCTCAGCTGTGTGTGTGTGTGTGTGTGTGTGTGTGTGTAGAGCACACATCAAGTATTAATCCCTCTCTGTTTAGTGTTCTTATGAGCACTTTAAGTTTTGTACAAACTCTTGGTATCGCATCATTATGAGCATTTTTTTTTCTCATCTCGACATTACTTTCTTCAAAAGGCGACCCTCTCTAGCTGCCTCTGAATCACAGCCTAAACTTGATCACATAAACTCAGTTTTTAGCAAACACATCACACAAACTGAGTAATTTAAGGCGAATATGATAAATCTGGTCTTATTATTCTTCATTTCCAGGTTTGTCCTCATCTTCAATCAGAGGCAAGGTAGGTTAATTGTTGCACAATTCATGTACAAGACAATTTAAAGTGCTTTACGAGAAATATTAAAAGCAGTGCAGCGAGGGCAGAAGAAGCATTAACAGGCAAACCAGGTCCAGAGCCAGAAGGGGCCTTTAGGGCCCAACTCTGAATGTGCAGAGCAATGTGCAGGGTTTGCAATGACAATGGACGGCCACTGCAGAACTCCGTAATGGGCCCCACGTCTGCCTCCCAGTAGTCTTAGGTAAACAACCAGGAGAGAGCAAGTTTATAAAAATGACAGGTTTTCTACCTGGCAGTGAAAAAAATCAAATAGAAGCAGGAAGAGTAAAGAAGATGGTGGTGAGTTTTGCAGAAGTCTGTCCTCCTGATGACTACCTGAGTGTCAGGAGGGTGGAAATAAAAACAGATAAAAAGCTGCCTTAGCTGCAGAGAAAATGTTAAATGATAGAAATGATCAGAAAGAATGATTGTGTTACTGTGTGCAAGTGGTGTTTATATTTTACTTTCCGTGTTCAATCTGCTTTATATTCTGAAAATGACTTGCATACAGTTAGAACACCTTTGTTTTTCACATTTTCTCCTTCATTTTAAATGTCTGGTACAAGTAAATGTACATTTGTTTGGACAAACATAATGCTGATATCTAGATATGTAGTTGTATACATCAGTAGCTATGGTGGCATCGTGCTGCGAAAACCAGCGTTTTACACATCTAATGTTTTTTTCTGCCTGGTTTAGTCACATGGTACACACAGGAGTTAGTACTTGATAAAATGAGCAGGAAATTGAAGAAAACAAGGTAAGCCAATCATTTTTTCCGTGACTGTATGTGCTGTTAGCTGTAAATGTAATCCTAAAGGGCCATGATGTTTCAGCAAAACTTTTATCTTCCTTACTGGAACTACATTATATCATAGCCCCGATTAATGAAATGAAAGTAGTAAATAATGAAATAGAAGTCAGTAAAAATTGTCATAAGAGCAGGATCATAGTAAAAGGAGATGGAAGGACATCCTGTGGAGTTTAACTTGGAGCCACCAGAAACCCGAGAACCTACAACACTCTTTTGCCACAGGAAGTTTATAAATATGATTTATAAAGGATCCGTAATGTGCTAACAATATAATCAGCTGTGATGCTATGCGTGATGAGAACCACAAAAATGTAAAATCTGAGTTTTCCGCTGTTTGTTGGAAGCAGAAAGCTTGATGAAAGACTCGGCACCCGGCCCGGCTCAGAGGGGGAATGAAGTTTGTGTTCAGTCTCTTTGTGTCAGGAAGCTGCTTTCCGAGCTTCCAGGGTGAAAAGTGACTTTCCGGACGTGAAAGGCAGCGAGCGGCGAGTAAACATTGTGCTCCTGTGTCACAGGTGCGAGGTGTGGGACCCCTGAACCGGCAGGGCTTCTACCTGGCCTTCCAGGACATCGGTGCCTGCATCGCCCTCACCTCCGTGCGCGTGTACTACAAACGCTGCGTGGGCGTGAGCCGCAACCTGGCGGTTTTCACCAACGTGGTGACGGGGGCCGACTCGTCCTCTCTGGTGGAGGTCAGGGGCCAGTGTGTGGACCACGCCGAGGAGAGGGACACGCCCAAGATGTACTGCAGCGCGGAGGGCGAGTGGCTGGTGCCCATCGGGAGATGCGTGTGCTCAGCCGGGTTTGAGGAGCACAGAGATTCCTGCGTAGGTGAGTTACCTCGGACCACTCACTCTGTAACGATCCCTGCAGCTATTAGACTGGAAACCAGCACTGCTCCCAGTAAACCACAAACACACCAAATAAAGCTCATTTCATTCATTATTGTACGTTCTTAACTTTTTTATTGTCGTCTTATAGAAACAGCATGACGTTTTTGGGGAGCCTCGAGGAATCTGCATGTTCTGGTTCTCAGTCCAAAGACCAGATGTTTGGTTGACTTCAGGCTCACCAGGATGAGGTGGCATGTGTGTGTCTGTGTTGGTCCTGTGATGGACCAGAGACAGCTGGGACAGTCTCTCCCCCCTTGCAACCCTGCATTTGGAATAATCTGTTATCTAATGAGATAAAGATCCCATTATCATGGATTGAACGATATGGATATTTTGGGAGGGATACTGATGTTTTCTTTTTCATCAGTCTTAAGGCCATTACACACTGGGGCCGATGCGAATAAACGGCACGAAATTGCGAATAATTCGGAGGTGAAAAACCGGCGGCTTTGTCTATACACACCAAGT
>JBBBVT010000003.1:147816-161561 GCA_037177035.1 Craterocephalus eyresii
AAATTTTTTAAGTGTTGCTTCAAAAACACTTCAACTTCTACTCAATAGCTTTATTTCTTAGAGTACTTGTACTTTTATTTGAGTATTGGTCTCTGGTATCTGGATAAATCTTATTTTACTCTTAATGTTCTACATCTCAAACACACTTCAGTAAAGAATTAAGTCAAGAGCTGAAGATGCTCTTCTTAAATATGCTGAATAGTTTGATGAATTAAACTGTAGGCATTAAAAGAAACAGTGAGTCACAATGTGTTTTCTCTGTACAGTTTTCTGCAAACAGTTTAACATTATGCACATATTCATGACTTAATGGTGCAGCCCTGTAAACAGCTCATTTATTATTCATGGGGGATATAGACTGAAGAAATACATATAAATATGTCAACTCAAATTAAATACAGATATGTAAACTTAAGGCTTCATTTAGTGCTGAGTCGCCTTGGGTTGAAGACGTGGTCAGGTCATCGTATCATTTCAGTTCAGCTTAATCCTGCTCAGAATGGAAAGCATTGACGTATCAGCTAGAAAGCGGGAAGTGTCAGCACAAGTGTTTACCAAACAGCGTCCATGAAAGATTAATGAATATGACTGAGTAAATGTTTGCCACATGCTTACAGAGTTTAAGATGCACAAGACCAATTATTCCCATGTTTGCTCAGAAAGGATCACATAAAGTTGTTAGTGTTGATGGATATGTTACTGAAATAGAAAAACAAGCCAAAGAGCTGAAGTTCTCATTCAACTCTAACGTAATGACTTTAAAACAACTTTCAAAATCTTAAAACCATTTCCTTAAACTCACTCATCACATTCTTAATGTGAAGTAGATATTTTTCCAAGTATCAGCCTTACATGGAGCGTTGATGTCCGCCAGTCAATGTTTAGAATCAATGAAACAGAACAAACAGAATCTCTAACACAGAGTTTAAAGTCTTCATGCTCCCACAGGCTGCAGCAGTTTCTAAATCACTTTAGGAAACAGGCGAATCCTGCTGGGCAGGAAGCAGGAGATGCAGAGAGCTTTCCAGAAGATCACTGTGGAGGGTCGGTGCTTCCATGATGGCTGCAATGATTAAAGCTGACTGCTATGCTGGGTTGTTTCTCTGTGAAGTTTAAAACATCCCTCATCACACTGGTTTGGTTTTATGACCTGATTCTGGCTTTTGAAGCAACGTTGGTGAGTGTTAGCAACACAAACCACAGCAGACGGCTGTCACCTTCAAAGATGGGTCAGGATTGATATTTGGTGGCAGGGGTGGAGCCAGAGGGGGATAATTGGATTCCATATAGCAGATAAGTTAATAAACGGATGGTTGAATGATCTTATTTTGTAGTTCTGGAACTTATCTGGAGCTTTCATTTCTTGTAAAGCTACTTTGATGGGCGAAAGTGGAAATTAGAGGCATGTGCAAAGAACTTCTGGTAGATGTGTTTATGAAGGTGATCATTGCTACTTTCCACTTATCCTACTGTTGACATTGCATGTTGAACAAAGACACACCTGTGAACACGTAGAATGTGGACATTAACAGAACAATGCTATAACGTCTACCATTAGCTGTAATGATATGCCGAGGGCTCAAGCCTGCAAGGTGAGCTGTAAAGGAGCAGAACAGAAAGGGAGGAAGAGAACCATTTTTCAGGCAAACCTAATTTTCCTTCCACATGTAAACACGTTTCTCCTTGTTTACTGTTCTGAAGATTGAATGTTTACTTGACCAGATCCATCACCAGGGCCAACAATGTGAAAATACTGATACTTGCTGTGTTCATCCACTGATGCATTCATACACGCTTTTATTCAGGTTGCAGAGGCAGCGCACAGTGTCACACTTATGTCTCTGCAGCAGCAGCCTGCAGCTCCTCTCCGGGGGATCCTGAGGCATTCTCAGGTAAGACGGGGTCTCATCCTTCCTGTTAGTTGAGGATTTCCTCCTAATCAGTCTGGACTGGCTCCACAGGGAGAAGGAACATTATACAAGTGACATCTTACTCTGCAGAGTGAAAAACAACATGAAACTTTTGACTGTTGAGCCTGTAGGGATAAATGCAGAGGTATGCTGGCAACCACGATAATTTATCTGTAAACTGTGCGCAGAACCACATGATCCTTGTCCTGCTGCCCCCTGAATGAACCAGTTTTCCACCTAAGATGACTGTATCTGGTTAGCACTGGCGCCTCACAGGAAGAAGGTTCCTGGTTCCAGCCTCGTCTGGGGGAGCGGTGGGAGGGTCAAACAGGAGCCTTTGTACGGAGTTACCATGTTATTCTTGTGTATGTGTGGGTTCTCTCCAGGTAAGTTAGCTTCCTCCAGGCCAAAGTACACCTGTTAGCTTAGTCTGTTAATCTAAACTCTCCTTAGAAGTGATGGTTGTTTGTCTCTCTGCTGGTCGTGTGATGCACTAGACCTGCAGGTGCACCAGGAACCTGCAGGTGCACCAGGAACCTGCCGGTGTACCAGGAACGGAAGTGCGCAATGATGGATGGATGGATGGATGCGGTATCTGCATTCGACCCATGTCCAGACTTAGTAAATAATGGCCTGCTATTTCTAGGTGACTGAGGAGCAGTTTTATTTATTTGAATATAATGACATTAAAATGCAAATAAAAAAATGATTTGAATTCTCTAATACAATATATAATAGTGATATGATAAATATAATGCTACAGAGTGCCCAAAAATCTGACTAAACCAATAGAATTTGAGCACAGGTAATCATGTGATACAGAGGGACTGCACTGTGGCTGTTTTTGTTTTACATGTCATCTTTTTGCCTTAAACTCTGAAGTGAAAACAAATTGCCTGTTTTATTTAATATTGAAACTGTTAAGTTCCATTTTTTTACTCGAAGTATTGAGTGATACAGCAACTCTATCCTAATGCATTTAAGACTCACACAGTGATTCACATCTTTCCATTATTCATTCCACTGTTTTATCCACCACCATGAAACAGGAGACCGGGGAGGCTGTGTTTTCAGTCACAGCTGGAAACACTTGCACATTTTATCTTCCAATTAAAAGAACATCAGGACAAAGATCATCTCATATATTTTATCTGAACAGATGGACAGAACCATGTTTACATGCTTTCTGCTGTACAAACAAGCAAGCTGCACCTTTGCAGGCTCCTCATTATCAGCTCTATGTTTGCAGTGTTTTCCTGACAGACTGCTTTGTTTTGTAGATTTTTATTCATCGCTGTTAAACCAAGCACTAATATCCCCAGTTTGCTAAATCTGAATTTAAATTTACTTTCAGTTCAACCAAAATCTACCAAAAGGATGTTAGTAGAGCCCAATCTCAAGCCTCCCCCTTTGCCCTTCCCTCCGTTTTGCACTTTCAGCCGAGCTTCGTCAGGTGCAGACTTCACAGCAAGTGGCTAGGCAGAGTTTTACGCTGTCACACAAAGCCGGCTCTAGACTTCCAGGGGTCCTATACAGAATACTGTAAGTTTTGGGGGCCCTACCCCTAACACCATGAAGTTTTTGGGAGATAGAACATCCTAAATCATTATATAAAGGGTCTTAAGTCGTACAGTCTAGGGATATAGTAGCTAGAAATATGAAGACAGAGAGGAACAAAACTGGGTGTAATTTATTTTTCCTATCATAGTGTGATATAAAAGAATTTAGATTATATTACTGATTATATTCCCACAAAAAGTCACTGAATCCGCTAAAAATGAGCTGCTTTCACAAACCAAAATGACCAGGACTCGTACATATGTGCAATCAATGAGTTGTTCGTTTTTATAGACTTACCCCTTTTACCACATAATATACCGTGTAGAAACCATTTTTCTTGGAAAGATTAAAACAATATCAGGTACATCTCCTTTAAAGATGGATATGATTTATTACAAATGAACACGGTTTATTATGCAACATTATTGCACATAAAGTGCTGTTAATTAGGCTATAAAGCCTCAGTAACATGCATCCCTATTTAACACACACAGGGACAAAATACATAATAAGATACCATACAGACAACGTTAGCACAGTCTATTACCCTGACTAATGAGATACTGCATGATTTAGCGCATGGCAGTAACACCAGCAGCTACTGGAGATCTGTGGAGTGTGCAACAGTGAACTTTTCAAGTATAAACTAAATACATTTTAAAACACCACGGCGTTGTGCGCAGTGCAGTTGTGAGAAATCTGTTTGTGATTTTGCCTCAAACTAATTGTCAGTGATTTTGCCTCAGCCCGATATTTTTGGGCGTCTCCCCCAGGCACTTGAGCCCCAACGCACAGTGCATGATGCACGGTGGGTGCAGCGGCGTTGCTTTCACACAGGGAACAAACAGAAAGACTTTACGATTAGATAGATTCCCCATGACAGTAAAACGCAGTGTTTGACCTCCATATGCATGCTTCAGAGATAGAATGTCGTAATTTGCATAAAGGTTATAACTGATTATATTTGGGGAAAATTATATATAACTAGATATGTCAATTTCACTTCTATGGTTATAAAACTGTAAGTTGCAGCTCTTTTTTCAGTTTTTTCTCTTACCTAAGGTCATGCCTTGTAAAACAGGGAGCCCCAAGCAGACTCACATCCTAATGCGTTTCAGGTCAGACGGAGAGGTGTGTCCCAATTTGCAGGACTGGAAACACTGCACCCTTCCTCAACGCTCTGTTGAAAACATTAAGGAATTAACCGGAATTAAAATCAAGCGTCAGAGGGCTTACGTCGTCTCGTGCACCTCTTCCTGACCTGACATGCACCAGGCTGTGCGCACACACGGACAAGGAGGTATTCCCTTGTGATCGGTCAGTCTGTGATACTAGTTTCTGGATATTTGACTATTTTTAAACCGCAGACAAAAGTCACATAAAAATGATTTTGTCCAGATCTGATGACAGTCTACATGACTGATTCTGCAGCCACTTTGGACGCCAAAAAGGAACTTATCAGACTGTGCAGTTCATCTAACAGTGGCCCATCAAGACTGATCTATTCATGGAATCAGTACATTATAAACTTGTTTGTTGAAACACTGAAAAAGCTGCACATAGTGGAGTTTATCAGCCGGTGCCAGCCAACTGATGCCTGCAGATCCGGAAAAGAAATGCCGACCTGCGCTTTTACCTACGCTGGAGTATAGGTAAAAGTAAAAACCATGGAAGCAGACTGAGCAAGACACTGTTAAAGGCTTGATTTTATCAGAGGAAGATGAATTTCTCACTATTGTAATCTGAAAAATAAAACTGCAGTGTTTCCCACTGAAGCGTCTCCTTTTATCCTGAGACAAGAGTCGGCTGTGTTCCGTTTAAAAACCTTCATTCACACTCTTCATACAGAGTCTGGACCTATGCCCGGAGAAAAGCATATAAAACTGTAAAAATGTAGAAGATATTAACCTCTCTGTGTTCAATACATGAGTTCCCAAACATCAAAGAGATCCGATAACGAAGCAAAAATTACAAACATTATTCATTATGAATTATTCAGATGATAATGAGAAGTGCTGTGTGACCACTCATGGAGCAAATCAAATTATAGAACAAATGGAGAAACAAACATGATTAGAGCACTTTGATAGCTCTAATGTGTTTCTCACGGTGGTGTACAGATAGAAGATCAGTGATCCCTCCAGTCACACGATAGTACATCAGCAAGTCACTCAGATGAACTCATCCATCTAGCTTTTGGAGTTTGACTGTTTGAACGTCTGAGATTTCATGACCCAGTTCCCATGCAGCTTTTTCAGAGGCAGCATCAGATGAAGGCGTCGGCGGGGCAACCATGTGGTGGTTGCAGAAACATCAATGATTCGCCTCAATGTGCTCCACATCAAACACATCAGTCATATCGCCGCCAACACGGACAATGCCGCGGAAATCAATTTCCAGAATGCATATTTTATATATCTGTGTTTGTGTGTGTGTGTGTGTGTGTGTGTCTGGTCTGTGTGTGTGTGTGTGTTTGTGCATAATGACTAAGAAAAATTGTGTTTTATTACCCTGACTTTCCTCTTCCCAACAAACAAGACATCTCATGGCTTCACCCCACCAGCGGCTGTTTCTGCACAATAACATCACTGTTATTAACATATATGGAAAGAAGAAGCTACCCTCCCCTCCTGCCCGCTGCATGCACCCGTCTGTTTGCGAGCGTTGGTGTGTGGCTGAGTGTGTGCTTTTCTACCGTGCCCGCTGTATGCACTCAGATTCTTGTGTTCAGAGGGAATTGCTCCCTTTGATGTTCCCCGATGCAGGCAACTGCTGATACCCCTATTAGCTCGCGAGGAGCTGATGCAAGCTATGCTAGCGCTAGGCTTCAGAAAACGGGTTCATCTCAATGCAGAAGTGGAGCAGGAGAGAAATAAGCTGCATTCAAGTGCAGCCTGGGGATGTCAGCACAAAGAGAATAAACCACACACACTTTATTTAGGAAGATAAGACTCTGGAATTAACACGGTGATAATGATGATGATAAACTCGCTTTCCCGCGACACAGCTGGGGGCAGTGCTGAATCAGAGAGGGGCTGGGAGGGGGGGCAGGAGCCGAGTCAGAAGAAAAAGGAAAGGAAAAGTTCAGGAAAGATAAGAGGAAGGAAGACAGAAGGAGGAGCTGAGGACAAGGGCAGGTTGATGTCAAGCAGCAGAAGACGGAGAAAAACATGGACGCTCATATTCATCCTTAAAGATTTGATTTAATGTCAAATGTCATAGTCAGCGGCGGAGCAATGCTTTTAAACATGAGGTGGCCAAAAACACACACACTGCTGTGATAACTTTACAATCCAGAGTGTGAATACTTTTTTCATATTAAAGGGGCACTTGTGAGATTCATCATGACGTGTAAACCGCCGTATATGTGTTACCGGAGAAGAACAAACCTCACCTTTCAGGATGGACAACTCCTGGAATGATGTATCAGGCGCTCTAAATTTCTGTCAAATCACAGTAAAATATGTGGACATTATCTCTGCGAAGGCAACCTCTCATAAGGTGTGGCATCTATCATCTAAAAATGATAGAGGTTTTAATTCAGAAAGTCTAGGTGAGCTTTCCAACATGGATATTTAGGCAATTTAGTTAGCAGCACCTGTGCAATCTGAATTTTCTCACAGGGTCCTAAGTCCCGTGGAGATGGCTCATTAATTTTTCTTATTAGTGATAAACATGGCTGCTGTTAATGTTAAAGTTCTCACCTTGGCAAGATCTCTCACAAATCACATGAGGTTAGCTTTAGCATGCTTAGCTGGTGTGCAAATGTTGCTAGCAATGAGTTGTTTTTCCATCAGAGCTTCGCTGCACACAGCTTGCATGCTGTTTCAGTGTCCGTCTGTCTGCTTTTCTTTCACATGATGACGTTCTGCCTCAGTCATTTCATGAGCCAGCAGTTTTGGCTAATATTTCAGTTATAGATCAGATGTGTCTTCCTCCTTTTCACACATAAAAATTAGATCTCATCTTGTTGATTATTAGTTCTTTATTGTTTTTGACCCCAGGTATTTTAAAAAACTTACCTTGTCTTGTTTTATTCAGAAAATTTGGTTGTAGCCGAAAATTAACACTTGTTGACTGAAAGCCAGTTTAAAATGATACTTTGCTACATTTCCAGCACAGGCGAGTGCTCATGATGCTCCTATACCAAAAAAATATATAGTTAAACCAAGGAGTAAATTTGCATTTATGGGCACTTCCGTTAACTCTGGGTATAACTTTTCTATCATGTTTGTGATTTTACAGAATAAAAAGGTTAACTTGGAGTTATGTAGAGGTGGAAGAAGCTGAGTAATGAGCTGTTATATCAGTGCAGACTAAACTCTGTCTCGTCTCCTAACATTTCTTGTAGAGGCTGGGTGTGTTAATGCAGCATGACTGCAGCAGAATAACAACAAGAAATATTAAAACACATTCTTATCCATCCATCTATCCATCCATCCATCCATCTATCTATCCATCCATCCATCCATTTTCTTCCCTTTCCCCATCCCTAGGCCAGGAGGGCTGTGTAATCCTTCCAACGTATGCTGGGTCTTCCCCCAGGCTCTCCTACTAGCCCGGAGTGCCCAGGATAAACTCTGGGTGACCAAGAGGCATCCTGATGAGATGCCTGAACCTGCTCACAGACTCCTTTTGATGCAGACGAGCAGCAGCTCTACTCGCCACAGAAGGTTGAGCTCCCACCTGATCTCGCTGGCTGAGCCCTGCCATCCTCCATAGCAAACTGGTTTCAACCACTCGTGTCACAACCCAACTCTGATGCTCAGAGGTACATCTGAAGTGCAATCAATTTAGGACGAAAGTATGAAAGCATAAAGGAAAATATATATAACTCTTCATGGTTTTTATGACGATGGAACAAACAAGGAATCCCCATTTTAATAATCTTTAATAATCTTACCAAACCTTTCAACTACAAACTTGATTATTTTCTTAATCCTATGTATGTATATATACATATATATATATATTTATATGTATGGTTTCCAGGCCTCTGCAGAGCTGAATGACGAGAGGCTGATAGAATTCAATCATTTAATTCAGGTGTGTTGGAGAAGGGTGCATTTTTGGGGCGGCTGTAGCTCAGGTGGATAGAGCTGCCGTCTGCCAATCAGAAGGTCGACAGTTTGATTCCCCTCCGCTACTTGTCAAAGGGTCCTTGGGCAAGACACTGAACCCTATACATTGCCTCCCGAGGTGCCTATCGGGTGTGTGAATAGTTAGCTACTTAGCACCTGGTATGTCTTAATATAGGTGTCACAGCGCTTTGAGTTGTCACATGACTAGAAAAGCGATATACCAGTACCAGTCCATTCACCGTTTGCATCTAAAAGCTCCAGTATGGTAGATCTGGAGGACCAGACTTGGGCACGCATGTTCTACCTGGACACTGCGCTGTTGGTTTGATGGCACATAATCAAGTCCGGAAAAGCCGAATTTTTCAGGTCAAACAGTTATAAAGTGAGCCTGATGGTTTTGTTAACATTCCCATATAAACTTCTGGGGTCTGAGCTGTGTTTGGTTTGGATGCATTTATTAATCAGGAAAGAGATTAATAAGTTATGCAGCCCCAGATTATAGAAGGGAATAAAAATTCAGGATTTTTCTAATTCAAACAATCCTTTTATGTCCTTGTTTTACAAAATCTCCTTCAAATATTTTTATGTTTTTGCTCATCACTGGCACAAGCCGACCTCCCAGTGACCCCACTCCTCCTTTGTCCTTTTCTACCAGTTATTCCCATTGATGATTTTGCACATGTATCACTAAGCTGCAGCAATAAAAATGTGGGAAATCAGGGGTCAGAATGGTCTTCAGAAAATAAAGGGATCAAATTTGAACTTGCAACTCAGCAAGTTTATTTGTCATGATGCCTTTTGCTCAAATCAAAAATCCTCACAAGTTTACCTTCATGCAGCAATCTGCCTCAACAGGATGTGAAGTCCAGATATGCAAAGAAACACGAGGTCATGTTCACCGAGGAGGATGGTTATGTTACACTGATGTAACCTTTAGAGTGAAGCTAGTGAGCGTTGAATGTGGGGATTGTCAACACATACACAGAAGCAAACACCTTCAAGAATGAGACGAGCCAGCACAAACTGGAAAAAAAAGATTAAGCCGCAAGAAAAATCGATGCAATAAAGCGAGACATAATGTCGTAGAGAAAAGGTGGGAGTGAGACGACGGCTCAGTCTTGTCTATCATTTCACAACGTGTCATGTACAACTGCCAGCGCTTGCAGTTATATAACCCCAGCAGAGATTAAAAAGGCCGGACGCCGAGCTGCTGATAAGAGGCATTATCGGCTGGAACTGCTAGAGGACTAAATGTTAAATCCAAACACCTGCACCTTCTGTGTAAAGATTAAGAGCTACTGTGGCTGACTTTAGCTTTTAAATGACATCAATTCAGCCCTATCACTGCCAGAGATAATACAAGATGAGGGTAAAATTTGTGCAGTGTCCTATTCAAGAGATCAGTTTTATGTTCCAGATAATACATCTTTACTCATAATACTTCTTTTTTTTGTCAAAACTGGTTACGTAAAGATACTAAAATGACAAAAACGGCTTATTGAATGTCACGTTACGCATTTAATTCTTCCAGACATGCAGCAGTCCCTGTTTGACAAGCAGCTCTGAAGCTACTGGCTGCCAGAAATAGTCCACAACCACACATACACAAACACACATTCTGCCCCCAGATTCAACTTTCCAGGGCTTAATGGGAAACCCGATTTCCCTGCAGCGCTAACGGCATCCCGCCCTGACCGAACTCACTCTTTCCAGTTTGGGGGTAAACAGGAAGGATCCGGTGAAGATGGAGGACATATGCAAAATATGAGATTTCTGCAGGATGCTGGAAGCCTTGCCTTAAATCAGGGGAAGCAGTTTCTGGTGGAGGCAATGTGATGGTGGTGGTGGACCAATGGGGATCCAACACCCCCCAGTCTGGGACTGAACTCTGCCCTCCATGATGACAATGTTGGCCCCTACAGAACAGCTTTATCTGAAATCAACTCCAGATGATGGACGACCTGCCTGCAGACATCACTGGAGGGAGGGGGTCACTGGCCGTCCCTGAGCCACACAGCAACAGCATCATTCATCAGAGTAAAAGCCATTTTTATACAAAATGTCCAGACTTATTGGTTTAAAATACAGATTTACCCAGAACTAAATAAAAAATAAACTTCCACTTCTATGGGTTCTGACCGTAGGGGCAGAAGCCTGCAGGAAGCCCAGACAACAAATATTAATCTCCCACATAAACACCAAAGGTTTTACTTATTTCATTTAACTCATTATCAAGTAATGAACTAAATTATTCATTGAAGTACCACGTAGTGACTTGAAATCATAAAATACAATGATGCCTGTCTGATTATAGTCCTGGATTATTACTCTGGTTCAGACAAAGGATGCAGATGCACACATTGAAAATCATATTCTGCCATTTTCAGGAAGGTAAATCTTCTAATTTCCTATAAAAAAAGAGGAAGAAGAAGTAAACATCCAGAGAAGAGAAGCTTGAGCAGAGAGGGGAAATGTGCTGGTGTCAGCATTTCATATGACATGAGAGCAGGCTTGCATGCTGGTGTGCAGGGGCATGAATGTATGCATGTACAACAGCATGTCTCTGTAAACGTGTGTGTGTGTGATAGAGTGTTTGCGTGTTAGTCTTTAGCATGACAGCTTGTGCAATGCCCCAGTTTTAACACAGATTTTGCAGATGCTTCATGTTGGCAGCTTGTGACAGCACCCCTGCTGCTCTCTAAGAACGGAGTAAAGGTGAAGGAACACACCAACGGGAGCTCACAGCACACACACAGCACACACACAACACAGAGGTGGGATGGTGAAACACAGCATCTATAACCTCAAATACAGCAAACAAAAAAGGATCACCAGTGTGTAAAATGAGGGGCAGAGACTTTCTGATCCATCAGACTGAATTCTTTTTATCTGAAAAGAAAAACAACTGATTCATCAAGATGATTTATTATCGGTGTAGAGCCAAGCAGTGGCATGCAGCCTGTGAAGTCCTTCAGCCTTCTCATATACTCATGGAGTTGGAGTTACATGTAGACACAAACCAGTTTTACTGAGTGAAATAACCATAAATATCTGTGAAAGATATGAGAATACTTTACAGTTTTTTACAATTGCTTAAACACAATTTTGAAAACCGGGCTCGGAATTTCAAAACACTACACACATTTAGCACAACCACACACACAATATGTAAAACATTTATTAAAACCATACTATGTTACCATATGAGAGATACACACATTTCATAAGGCTTAGTTCTGTTTGAACCAGTTACACACTGCTGTGTTAAACTGAAAACACTTTTGGCAGTTCTACCTCTGGACCTCTGAGTGAATAGATTACTGTAAGTGAAGTACGCAGAGAAAGTGCAAGTATACAACATAGTAAATTCAAACACATCACAAGATCAATGTAGCAGACTTTTGAAAAGTCTGATATGATCAACTAGTGTTGCTCGAATCTCATTAGACAAATTTGGTCCTCTTCTTCTTTGATGGTGTTCTTCTCCTGCTTCAGGTCTTCCTCTTCCTCAACCTCTGCCTCTACTTCCAGCTCGTCCTCCAATGATTCCCCCTCTTATCCTCACTCATCTTCCTCTGGCTGCTTCCATTATGGTGGAAACAGGTGAACTTACCTGTTGCATTTTTATCGTGCTTGAACCGGATTGGTGTGTCTACAATAAAGTAATCATGTGTTTGCAAACCTGATGTGGGTGTTTAACCAAATGGCTCATGGGTGTGGTGATTCGTCCATCATGCTTTGGAATTGCAAGGAAGTTACATCATGATATATGTCTGTGTCTAATGTATACAAGTGTGTTTAGTGTTTTTCAAATGACTGTGTGTATTGTTCTGCAAAAAGTGTGAGGCTGACTTTGTATTTATAGTGGTGAAAATCTGGTCCAGTGTTTTGCTCCTTGAGTGTAAGGTATTGATAATTATGTGATTCTTTTGTTTTTAGTGTTTATGCAATCATAAAAAACTGTAAGTGACATATGTACATCTGTGTATTTTCATTAGTACGAAGAATCCTGAAGAACACCAAGATTGTGGTACAGCTTAGACGGTTCTGATGTGATCATAAATTACCATTATCTTTACCATCTATGATGACTTGACTACAACTATTTTCCGACTGGTCGGTCATATTTGTTGTGAAGAACAGAACAAAACAACTTCATCTTTTTGGTTTATTCTGTTTACATCAGAATAAAACAGATCCAGTGATCTTGGTTTGATTGGATTTCTGTTGGAACTTTTACCAAGTTCTTCCACGTCTGACAGCGAAGTATTTGTCCTGGCTAACATCCTTCATGAGCATTCTGTTTACCCACAATGCCCTTTGCTTCTTTGATCCACATCGGAGTTTGTTCATCCATGCCTCCTCAACCGGAAATTCTGAGGAAAAGAAGCAGAAGTACTTCCACATGCTAGCTTTGATGCAGAGGGTGCCAGGCAAATTTCATGCTCAGCCATAGTGTCTGTTTGTGCTCCGTCTGGGTGCTTTCACAATTCCTTGATCCACCTTTTGGATTCCTCAGTATTGCGCTACATAAAATGCATCAAATAAGTAAATTTAAAATTTACACATCAATTTTGAATTAATTGTGATTTTAATTTCCAGCTTTTCAATTAAAAATCTGATTTTGTCTCAAAACCCCAGCAATGCCAACGGCAGGTGGATGTCGCAGGTATATAGCTGCTATCACAAAAAAGTGGATGACACAAACAGAACCAGCTATCCAAGACTGGGCCCATATAATATATAATAACAAAATGGAAAACATAACATTGACAGTGAATTTAAAAATGGACCTTTCTAGGACAGTGTGTAACTTTTGACCCAACTTTCAGCCTAATGTGAGTAATACTGGATGATTTCTGGGGTCAGTATCTAGTTTTTGAGGAGTGTTGGCACTCTGAGGGAGCTGCCCTCTTCCGAAACCAGAGATTGTAACTTTGCAGGAGTGGATCAATCAATCAATCAAAACTTTATTTTTAAAGGGCCTTTCAAACAAAGATGCGACTCAAAGTGCTTTACAGTTAAAACGTTTCCACCCATCCAACCCACCCCCCAATCCACAATTCACCCACCAACATTTGCCATATCCCGCACCCCCACAAATTAGGATAATTCAGAGTACAGATAGATAGATAGATAGATAGATAGATAGATAGATAGATAGATAGATAGATAGATAGATAGATAGATAGAT
>JBBBVT010000003.1:190117-202443 GCA_037177035.1 Craterocephalus eyresii
ATGGTATGGTATGGTATGGTATGGTATGGTATGGTATGGTATGGTATGGTATGGTATGGTATGGTATGGTATGGTATAGTATGGTATACCACCCAACATGTTTATTTTGGGTGACCCTGCTGCATTAAGTGACGACAACAACCATCTAGTCTTTAACCCTATTATAATATTTGATACACAGAGTTTATGAGACATTTTTATTCAAACTATGGTAAAAACCAAACCCTGTAGTACAGTAAACAATCTGATACATGTCTTCTGCCCCCTAGTGGATATCAGAAAGCAGAAAACTACATTATAATGTTCTTGTAAATATACAATAAACATTTTTGGCCATTTTTTTCTTACACTTAAAGGGTTAAAAAAAATACTTTTATCTCCATATGACAGCTGAGAAGAAACTCATCTACAGTGGTGACTTGCCAAAAGGCTGCACATATAAATGTGTAAATAATGAGGATAAACCAGAAGCAGTGCAGGCCTCTGCCAAGACATAGAGTCAGTCACCTGAGAAAAACAGCCCACGCAGTACTCGATATCTTTTGAACTTCCTGAATGTTGCTTTTGCAGGGTGTCAAAATGACACCCTCTGTAGGGTCTAGGAAGCATCTGGATCTTGGCAGTTCTAGTGTTGAAAATTTTCTAGATCCAGTCGCTGATTGGAAGAAGCCCTAAAATATATTCAGTTATTCCTTTAAGGGGACATATCATGCAAAATCCACTTTTTTAAGCCCTTTAAAACATGTTTTTGTGTTCTTTGAGGATTCAGGTGTGCAGAAAAATGGAATTAATTCAGTCCCGGTGCTGCATAAATATCTTAGTATTCTTTTTGGGTAATATTTTTCAGTCTGTTTAGTTTTCTCCATTCGCTATTACGTTTTTTTGTCTATTACGTCACTGTATTTGCTGCGGGTCTGCTAAATATGGTTATTGGCGTCCGGGTAAACAGTTTCATGATCTGCCTTTTCCCCCCTCGCTTCGATTTTGTTGTTCGGGTTTATGCTGCCTTCATGTGCTATCGTATTTATGGTAAATACCAAAAACCGACAACATGAACACCCACTCATGTCATAATTTCCACTGGAAAACTGGAAAAATCTTATGATACCTGAGCTGCCGAGATGAGATCACTTTTGACCTTTCAACTTGGTGGAGAACAGCGAAATGATTGTGTATGGTAAACATTACATTATGCTTAATGCTCTCTGCTGCTGTTTGTAGTTTACTCAATGTTGTTGCATACATTCTTTTATATAGTATCTCCATTTAAACTTCTTCTTTTTTTTTTTAAATGTAATTATCGTTCGCTTATTGTCCACCATGTTTCTCTTCACAACAACATAAAAAGCACTTAAACACAATGCACTGGTAATTTCCACTTCACAGGTGGAAAGGCTCATCTTTCCCATACCACATGAAGGCAGCATATGTCATGCCGAAGTTGCAAGCAGACACGTCAAAAAGTCCGGTTGTTGGGTTTATTAACCCACACATTCCCTTAAGGCCCATTTATGCTCCCTGACGGACGTAAAGGTGGACGTCCGTACCAAACGTCTTCATGCGTCGCTGCCTTCGTATTCCATGTGTCGTTTCTGTTGCTACGGCTAACCTCCGCTAAGCAGCAGTGCTGAGTTTATTGTAAACTCTGCGATACGACGTTAGTTTCAGACGCGGGTTGTCGGCACAAACGCACTGCTATGAAGTTGTTTCTAACCACCAACACTCCCTGAACACTTGTAGAGCCTTATTTCAAAACCTTGTGCAACTTCTGTTTTTTTCGCCGTCTTCATTCTTCTTGTATGGTTTTCTTCTTCCTTTTTATCTTCTTTTTCTTCACTGGTTTGTTTCTGCTGCACTATGCTCAACACTGCCACCGCGGTTTCCGGTGGTATAACTCCGTCGTCTGCGTCGAGTGACGGATGCGCAAGGAGCCTGAAAAAACGCACAGAATTGACACAGAAGAGGGACGAAACTTTCCATGCGTCTGCGTATCCGTCATCTGCGTCGAGCATAAATGGGCCTTTACATCGTCCCAATTTAGCATTGGGACCTCTGCTAAATGGCTGGTTACATTTTTCTTTTTTGTTTATTGGAAATGTACTTGCATCTGTGGGGAAAAGCCTCCTTGTTTGTGCAAAGCTCTTTGGGCTAATACTGCAGCAGTCTCTGGCAGTATCAATAGATTTTGCTGAAAGACTTCATCTTACTGAGGGCTTGGTTCCTTCTCTCTATGGAAACGACGGACACAGCAAAGCGGTAAGCTCAGCTTTAATGAACTCAAGCTTTATTTTGGGTTCTTTTTTGTGTTGAAATGACATTCTGGTGGTTGTTTTTAGCATTAGCACAGCCTCTGTTCCTGTTAGTTTGGTGTTCTAACTTTAAGCTTCCTCCTGGAGGATATAAAATATTTTTTTTTGCTGATTTTTTCGAGCGGAACACGTGATCCAACTGCATTAAGGGATGTTCTTGATGCACGCGCTAGCTAACTCCTTTACTGTGTTGAGGTCTTGTTTACTTCATTCATATATTGGTAGTGTGGAAGAAAAAAAGTGTGGACAAACTAGAATAAAGATCGTGAGAGTGTCGGGATGATTATTAGATGGTTATTAGATGGATGAGATGGCGCAGCTGATAGTGGCTACATCGGATGATAGAAAAATACCGGAAATGAATGAGGAACATCAGAGAGGGAGGAACAGAGGGGGAGAGAGGAGCAGTTGTTTCTTTTATTTATCATGCATCCGTTTTCTGTTGTTGACATTTTTAAAAAACGTGCTATGCTGCTAGATATCGTATCGCTGCTAGAAAACTACAATAATGGTGGAGGGGCATGCAGTTGAACCTACTAGAGCGCTCTGTGACCTGGAAGGGGGCGGGGCGTGAAATGTCTTGTTCTGATTTATAGAGACCGCACCAAAGCAAGTTGCTCTCATTGCCTGTAAAGAATTACCTCAGAACAAGGAGGAGTGTGTGAAGCTATACTAATGACGATTTCAGACCAAAGGATTGCAGTCCTGCTTCATATAAACCATAAATGATGGATTCACATGTGAAAAGGAAGGATGTAAAAGTATGAAATGTTTCCTTTAAATCATTTAGAAGATTTCCTGAAAATGTACTCACAACCTGTCTATTACATTTTGAGTTACGTTGCCAACAGACAGACAGAGTATGACATACATATGTACGCTGCTAAAAACATAACCTCTGCGTTAATAAGCATAAATAAACTGAGTCTCTTCCATGTAGCTTTTCACTTTCTCAGCAGGTATCAACCCAAGTTTCAAGTCTGGCTGTGCTAGGAGTTTCCAAACACAGGACAAATAAAGACTATAACTAATTTATTTGGACTGGACAGGTTTGTATATTTAAAAGTGCCTTCAGACACGTTTGGAAAAAAACTGAAAACTTGTCTAGTTTGTTATCGTAAGACTCCCTCTGGAGTTGACTTAGCAACAGCTTTTGCTGAACTGTTTTTCCATAAAATAAGTGCTGTGAAGGTTATACAGGATTTGACTCCAACAGAGGTAAATTGTGACCATGGTCAGGATTGTTTAAACTGAACAAAACAAGGAGAAATTTGAGCCTTGTCGTCTGTTGTAGTGTTGAAGTTAACCTTTTTAGAGAATGTGCCACAGTTCTGTGGAGCAGAAGTGGAATTCCACGTCTGCAATTATTGAACAACAGGGTGCAAAAATAGGACTGAGCCGGAAAGCAGAAAAAAGTGGGGAGAGTGGGCGAATGGTCGGGCAGGGGGTAAAAGTTAGGAAACAACCGACAAAGCAGCGAGTCAGAGCAAAATCCGTTTTTTATGTCTCTTGTTTACTTCATTCTAAAAGTAACAGACATGGGTATACTGTAAATGAGATGATACACAAGATGGAGGAGGTAAATATTAGACAGTGGACTGGCATGGAAAATAAATGCAGGCATCAGTCGGGCATTTGAGCACTCAGTAAACTGGTGTTCCTTAGTACACAGAACAGTACATCCTATAGAGTCCAAAATAAGATGACTCCGTCATTCACACAAAATCATAACTATTGTACACCTACAGAAAAACACATGAAGGTAACTGGTATATCCTCAATCCAGGCTGCTGAGAAACAGGCTTTTAACAAACAGTGGCATAATTACATCAAAGATTTATGGTGTGTATAAATTTGTTGTTTTACAAGTGGTACTGCAGAGTAGCTTCACATTCATTGTCAGAAATCCAACAATAGAAATGGCAAACAGAACTGCTGGCAGAGGAGCTGTGGACACACATCCCTCAGACGGGATGGGAGACTGAAAGAGTCCATGTTGTCAAATTCATACATGTGCACACGTGTGTTATAAGGCACTGTAGTAAAACATTATATATGTAGTAAATAAAAAACAACAAAAAAGAATAAAGTAGGTGGTAAATACACCTAAGCATTTTAACATGTTACAGAAAACATACCCTGAATGACTGTCTCTCCCAAAGTCAACAACACAGACAAGGATATCATCTCTCTCACCATCCCCCCCCAAAAAATATCTAATTCATCAAACTCCCCCAAACATTTCTTTAATGTCCAAAAAAAGAGAAAAGAATTATGTTCATGCAAACTGCTTGAAACAAGCACATCTGAAATTCATTCTTGTCTGTCTTGAATTCCTCAGTGAGAGGGTTGACAGAATCTAAACCATGGTAAGGCCAGAAGACTCTCCCAAACTACAAGTACTGCTCCCTTTTCTCTGGTGGGGTACTTTTAACATTTGGTCTGAAATTCAAAAGGGAAAAAAAGACATGTTTCAGTCAAAGTACAGTTACGACAAAAAAAAATAAACCCAAAAGACATATTTATAACACCCAGAGGTCATAGGACATCAGTCATAAATCAGCGCAACAAACTCTCAAGGTGTTTTAATTCATCGTTAAAGTTCAGCCAGTTACAGGAGGAAGTGTTTGTGGGAGGTAGAAGAAAATTGACATCTTTTTTTTCAAAAGAAAAAGCTCTAATCACATAGTTCTTATTTACAGAAGAGGCTCAGACAGTTGGGAAAACTGTAGAAGGAAATACATCTATGTACCCATTAAACTCATAAGGGAATCATCTACAACAAGAGGTCCAAATTTAGGGTGAAGGAGATAATGGGGAAAAAAGTGGGGATTCGGTAGTTGGACAGTCGGACAGTCCTCGATAAAAAGGCGGGGGCTGATCAGTCAGGGAAACTAGTTTCACTCAACAACTCTGCCCTGAATTAGAGGAGAGAAGAAGACAATCAGAGAAAAGAAGGGTAAGACGACAGTAGGGGAAGTTATGCAACACATCAAGACCTCAGATTCCCAATGTTAAACACGCGCTGGATGTCCCGCATGTTAATGGGATGAAAGATTGAGGAGATGACGTGTTAGCTAGCTAGGAGGCTAGTGGTTAAAGATTATTTTCTAATGGATTGACTGAACCCCCCTAACGAAAACCTAATAGAAAAACACAAAAAATAGACAAAACTTTTTTCCATGGTTATGTAATGTGAATGATACTAACTTGACAGGTTAAACTAATGTAGCGCCGCATTAGCTTAGCATAAATTAGCTTAGCATAAAATCTGTTTGTCGGTGGAAATGTTTTTCCATCTTGGTCAAAAGGCAAATAAAATCTGCCTTTTATTTTATCTCTCTAAATCAAACTAGCTAGCAACCTCCTCCACTACACTACACTCCGCTACACTAAGCTAACTGCTGGCTATTGCTAATATTTAACATATATAACGTACATGTAGAGGAGTGGTATCAACTCTCCCATTAAGTAAAACTCAGCTAAAAAGTCTCAAACTGTCTTTTTTTTCCATTTCATGCTGTTGAACATATTTTTGTAGGTAGCCTTTCATACTTCTTGTTGAGCTGTCCTTGTTCAAACCCCAAGCAAACCTTTTTTCCTTGACTACCCTTTTTATTTAAGGGGTGCATAGAATGTCTTGTAGAAATGCAACTTCCCCAGACGAAGCATAATAGTGCTCTACAAACAAGTAGCTTCTGGGAAGGGAGGTTGCCGGAAGGAGAAATGGGGCAACTGGGGCCCATTCTGAGAAAAGTTAATGGCTTTATTATCTGGACAATGATGGACCACCTCCTTAGGAAACACAAATGAGGGCAATGTGATGTGGGAGCATCGAGGGGAAACTCAAGAGCCAATTTAGCTCTGCAGTTACTTTCTACATGTCCTAATATGAGGATAGCTGTGAGTATCTATTCTACTTCATCTCCATGGAGTAGTCAGTAGTTTACAATAAATTACCTGTTGCCACTGTAATGTACATGATCAGTTAAGCAGGATTTACTGCAGTGAAGTTATAAATGTTTAGATCTAAGCTTCATATTATCTTATGGTCTTAGTGCCCTACCGTGCAGCTTATTATTCCCAGTACCATTATTGATGCTTGTGTCAGGAGTTTATAAAATAACTCACATCATAAACACTGATTTGGTGCGAGCAGAGTTTAAGAGATGAGACAGCGTCTGGAATCTAAATCTGAAATGATGATGTTAGTGAATGGAGCGTGAAGATGTACCAGTGAAAAGCCTCCTTCGCTTTAGTGTGGGGAAAAATGACAGAACAATACTCAACAACATGCACACTCATTAGAGGCTTACCAGACACCTTCATGATACAATTTCCCTCCACTCCTGCAGTTCAGATTGTTTCTCGTGTCTCTCATTAAGCGATTTTGAGTTACTTAAAACTGAAAAAGTTACTCAGCTCTTCCAAATTGGCTGGCTAAAGCATTTGTCTCTGTTAAAGCCTGAATAAAAGTCCTGGCTTTGGGGAAAAATCAAACTTAAATGCTCTAAACCTACATTCCTGGAACTAACTAGTCTTCATAAATTATGTGACTGCTGATCCAAAAGGAAAGAGAAACAGCTCTTCCTTTCTGCACAGTGGATCTCTAACTTTACACAACCTAACTGCACCAGTGGAGAGTACATACACAAAGTAAAAGTCTGAAAACCAGTGCAGTTCCAACCAGGAAGCACAGGACAAGCTAGTAGAAGTCAGTGAGTTTTGCTGGTAATTTTAGCTCCACACCCAGACTCTCAGAAACATAAACAAATACTTTGCTTTGCTTCATATCTACACTAATAAAGACACTGAATGATGTTGAGGCACACGAGAGGATTTCATTCACAATACAAGCTTATCATGGTATCACTGAGCTGCGGGCTGACATGGAATAGAAATATTTAACACTTGCAACTCTTTGAGTCACAAAAATACATCCTAGTTGTGATTGCATGTGAGTTTCTGCATGTGAATGCAAGTGTGTGAGTGCTATTTGATTGCATGCATGATAGTCTTTGTTTGTTTTAGCTGGGCTTGTTTGAGGGGAAAAGGGGGGTGGGGGGTGGTGCCAAGCGTGTCCTCTGCTCTCTGTTTGGATGACTGCTGGTGGTGGTGGTGGGGTTTACACGTACTCCCTGGCTGTGGAAGGCTGTGATTGGCGGTAATACTGCTGCCCTCGCATGTCGTCTTTGGAGCAGGAGCAGCACAGCAAGGATCCGCCCAGAACCGTCAGACTGGCCGCGGCCCATCCCACAAACAGGGCTGAGCCGAACTCGTACCTGGACAGGAAATAGGCAGGAAGTGAAGTTCTGTTCAGCCAGCAGTGCTACTCTTTTAATCCTTTTAACTCAATAATCCAGCCATGAACAACTTCAGAGAACAAAGACTAGCTCATTACAATTTTTAACCAATTTGTTTGACTTTTAAAGATGCATTGCACAACTTTCTGACCTTAAAACTCAACTTGAAAATTATCTTTTTTAAAAAGTAGAGACTTTTCTGTATAAACAGTTTGATCCATGGCCTGTTTAGTTATCCAAAAGTGTATAAAACAGAAATATATTGATTATATTTTTTATTATTAACTCAATTAATAATCTTTTCAATCCTTATTTAGCACAATGGTGCCATAATTCACTCGTTTTGTAAAAAAAAAAATTGCATGTTTGTTTGTTTCTTTGAACATGTCAAAATAAATTTGAAGAAGAATGTTAAAACGTAAATTTTGTAAAATACAGTAATTTTACATAAAGTAAATTTTTTAACATGTCATATTATATTTCCATTTTTATTTTGCCTATATAGCCTATATAGGACTATAGCCACTCTACTACTTGAGCTCAAGTAGTCCAAGAAGCTCTCTATGTAACATAAACAAGTTGTAAAGAAGGAAACTATCTTTATGTAATATTTTGATGACACTTGTTCAGCCAAACAGAAGTTCACTCCAAAAAATACTTTAAATATTTTTTACATTTTTAGACCCTATTGGGTGAAGTTGACGTGCATCATAACAGGACGGTTAATTTATTGTATGTCTGAACCAGGTGGGGGTTCGAAGACATAGTGAGTTTTAGGAAAGACTTGGAAAGATGGTGGTAAAACAGAACTGGGCCAGGTGGATATAACATTTCTGGCTACTTTCTCAGCACAGGTCCAAATGCTCAGATCAGATTTTTCGCCAAAATCCAGTTGTTTTGCATGGTTGTTCACATGATTTCAGTAGCTTTCACCGAACTTTAGTGGGAACAGTATGTGGCCCTGAAGTGACACGGATGCGCTGAGGAAAACAGGACTACACCCACTGCGTAGTGATTACAGAAGTAAATATGGAAGCTTGTGTATCAATTCTACTACACTTTGAAATTACTTGCACTGTCCGAACTAAGGAAATTACCCCAAATTCAATACAGTTATGATTCATGTTCTGCTCCCACTGCATAGTGCAGAATTGTGACTTTTATCTCACTTCTGTCGCATCAGTCAGATGAAAAACCATTGGCTTTCTTGCAGAATGGGTATGTATCTGATACAGGACCATTTGGCAGCTTTCAGCCTTGCATTGCGGAAGATGTACAGCAAAGTCCATCTGCTCTAACCGGAGTTGCCGTTTCAAAAACGTTGCTTCCTCACAGACCTTTTACGTCCTGGCCTCGATCAGGTCTGAGGAAAGTCCATGGGTAAGATGTCCTGTGTTGCAACTTGTCCAGAACATTTATTTTACATACGCCAAACTATGTGTTGCAACATTTCCGCTGTCAAGACATGGGGACTAGCCTGTAAATGTCTGCTACAACTCCAAGGTACAAGAATGTAAATTTTGTTTGAAAGCAAACGGTATAAAAGAAAAAGTCTACAATATTATGGCTTTTCAGAGCAGGTCTCAACGGGGCATAAGTGACCTGGTTAGATTTTTAAATTTAAAAAGTATTTGAGAATAAGAATTCTCATAAGAGTGAAAAAATGGGTGAACGGAGCCTCGATCGGAAACTCGTTAAGATTTGTGGAGTAATGAGCATTTTGATAATTGTAATTATCAAAACAAGCAGCAGACATTTAATTAACGATAATAATTAATATTAACAATCACCTTCTTCATTCCAATCAGTTCATATTGTAACGTTTCTATTAAATCTTTCATCACATAAACAACTGATGGGGTCGGGTTTTCAAACATGTCTGCTGGAATCTGATCAGATTCATTTCTGACAGATCGAGGAGATATTTGTCCATGTAAGAGCAGGTAATGACAGCAGGTATGATTTCAGCAAGAGAAGCTGAGATAAGACTGCAAGAGCAACAGGATGCAGAGATAAATCCAGCTCAGGCACAGAACTCATCTTAAATAAAAATAAACTCTTACTCTAAAAGTTAATGATTATCATCAGTCATTTTTTATTAGAAATTATTTTTTAACTAGTCCTAATTTAGAACTATTTAAAATATAAGCAAGAAGGCATCCAAGTATTGAGAAGTGTTAATCTGATTATTCATAATCACATTATGATCCTTTGTTTATTTCTTAAGGGGCTAACTTAATCATTTACAATAATTAAAGCTTTATTAAATGTTTTTTTAAAATGTTGATTAAATGTTAAAAGGCTTTATAAGGGAATATTTATAAAAGAGGAAGATAGTTTTGTTTCTCCTCAGGTTTCAGATTTGGCAGAAGTTGCTGGGACATAATGACATCTAGTGACTCAAATTGCAAACTACAACCAACTTGATACCTAAGGCCTGTATAACTACTGAACACATGGGTATTCATCTCCAGTTCTCCCAGTAGATTGTTCTGAATATTACATGGTGGTACTGGGAGAGAAACTGACATACTGGTCAAGCTGAGAGAAACATGGCTGATTGTATTTTTCCTGGACAATAGTGAGTTTAATGATAATGAGTTTTCTGACCAGTTAAGATAATAAGTTATCAATGGCTTCCAGTTCTCCAGCAAAGTTATTCTGTACCAGGATCTGGCCTCCCAAGTTTGTAGGACCCAGCCTTCTGCATACTTAATGTTCCCAGGATTAGTAGATCCCATCCCAGAGCTGTACAGGAAAACTAGTCCACTAGTCTCTTCATCGGCTTCCACATGATCATCAGAGCTCTTCACTCTCAGACTGGAGATTTACTGGTGGTTCCTACAGGTTCTAAAAGTGCAATGGGACAACCTCCAGTCATCCTCCAGTTATCAGAGCCGCTCTGTGGAACCAGCGTCCAGTTTGTTCCTCAGGAAGCAGACTGCCTCTCTACCTTCAGATCAGGTTTAAATCCTCCCTCATTGATTAATCTTATAGTGCTGGTCCAGCCAACCTTAGTACTGCCGCTAACGAGCCGAAGCTGCTGGGGACGTCCCATGATGCACTGGGCTCCTCTCTGCTCTCTGACATTGTTGTCATCATTCCTTTGTGTTTCTCTTCTTCTTCCTCAGCAGGTATCTCTGGCTCTTTCCTGTCCTCTCCACCCCAACCAGTCCTGGAAGATGGACATTCCTGCTGTTTCTGGTTCTGATGGAGGTTTTTCCTCCTGGTTCTGGTGCCGCTTTTCTTTCCTGGTTTTGGTCCTGATGGATCTTTTCCTCAGGTCATTATTTTTATGAACTGGTTTATATGAGCACATATAAACTGGACTGATGTGGATCATGTGATGGTTTTGTTTTAATCGGATTGAACTGGTTCCTTGTGATGGCTGAACTGAATTTAATGGAACCAGTAAAAATTATGATAAACTGTTTTACCCTTACCAAAAACCATCAGCATGATTTTTGAGGAGTTTGGCAAAGTCATGTTAAAGAAAATCTGCTTTCTAACATTTATGTTGAATAGAAATGAGCACATGAAAGCGAAAGTTCCTAAACAGGAAGAGATGAATGACACACCTGGCGTTGAGTGGTGTGTTTGGGTTGAAGAACTGATAGGACACTTGCGTGGCATACCAAGACACAGACACCAGTGTGCACAGCCCTGTGGGGAGAGAGAGAGACAAGAGTGTTAGCTCAGCTCAAGTATGGCTTCACATATTCATCGTAGCTGCAGCAACACCCAGATGAAATGCTCGGGGTCCTCGTTTATTTCATCTTCTCCTCTGAGATTATGGTTTACATCTGAGGTCAGCAGCTAAAATGACCTCTTCCTGTTTACAGCTGATTTCCCAGCAGAAATCTGCATTCAGGCTCGAAAAATGCTGCTAAATGCCCTGATTACAGCAGCTTCTGCACACAGTCGTGTTTACAAATTACACACACACACACACACACAAAATCACAAAACTCCCACCTGCAAGCAGGAAGAGGGCTCCCCCAGTCACAGCGATGCGGGTCTTAGTTGAAGGGTTGTTATCTCCCACCTTGGTGCACTTCATGCCCACCACGCTGACAATGATGCCGATGAAGCCCAGCAGCACCGACACCACCATGAGAGCCCGGCATGTCTGGATGTGGACTAGATAAAGAAGAGTGAAGGAGGAGGCAGGGACACAGGATGTGGACGACACAATAGAAGATATGAAACGAGAGAAAAGAGAAGGAGGAAAGCAGTGAGGAGATGACAAGACGGATAGTCTTTCAGTCCATTTTTGTGAGAAACAGAGAAACCCAGTTCTGGACTTTAAAGTGCTTATTGCAAAGGAATGATGATACGCATGCAGTGCAAGACTGATGGGAGACCGCATGCATTTAAGACAGCTCATTATCAGGAGTCCACCACTGTCCTACTTTCCTGATTAGGCTAAACTCCATGTGTTTATTTTCCAGATGCAACTTTATAGGTCAAAGTTTGGGACGCAATGATTTTCCACACCATTCCGATGCGGTTTTGCCTTCACAAAAATCGAATGCATTGCCCACACAGGCCTCAACACGCACATATCTTAGTAGGAGGAACATATTTACACATTATCACACGCACACAAACATGCATGCATGTACAAGTGCACAATGTGTCTACACACACACACACACACACACACACACACACACACACACACACACACACACACACACACACACACACACAC
>JBBBVT010000003.1:268886-281900 GCA_037177035.1 Craterocephalus eyresii
GTGTGTGTGTGTGTGTGTGTGTGTGTGTGTGTGTGTGTGTGCGTGTGTGCGTGTGTGCGTGTGTGCGTGCGTGCGTGTGTGCGTGTGTGCGTGCGTGCGTGCGTGTTGTTTTCCAGGCGGCAGTTCCTGCCCATGTGCTTGGTGTATGATTTTTCACTCAACGACCTGCTTGCTCCAAGTAAGTCTCATTTTTAGGGCTGCAACACTAGTTGAACTGAGACGAGTTTTAATCGTCTCGTCTGAAAACTTGAGGCGACGTCTCCACATGGTTTTGGGACAGTTTATACGATTACATATAAAACCAAAATTTACTTTTACTGTCAACATGAGAAAGTTTTCCTCATTTCCACAGAGAAGCAGAAGACTCTGACCATCCTGAGCGCCATCATGAACTTCCTGCACTTCAGGAAGCAGCGGATGGAGATGATGTTGGAGAAACAGGCCAAGTTTGTAGGTTATGTTTCATCAGCATTTATTAAACTTTCATCATTTATTTACTTCTATGTATACTTTTCACTGATAGAAATCTGCTGGAAAAGCTAAACAATGACAATGTTCCTATAAGTGATGTTAATGATCCACAAATGTTTGGACGGCTGGATGTGAGAAGGATCTCTAATTGATTTGTTGATCCAAGCTTAAGTCTGGAGTTTGGTATAAGTTGGAGTCCTCAGATTTCCAGACCCATTAAAGAAGGTTTGGACTAAAAGAAAGCAGCAACAACCGGAGATGAGCGAGCAGATCCACATGGAGGAGCTCTGAGGGGCCTGATCAGGCGGGTTTTTGGAGACAGTGTTGTTTGTCATTTATAAACTCAACTCTGTTCCTAGAAATACTCTACATGTGACAATCAGAGGTTTTAGTTGCTTTCAATTTGATTTACTTGGTTCAGACCATAGACTGTAAAAGGTTCAGACGTCTCGGATGAGGGAAGGTGTCCGTTGCAGCTGTAAGAGATTGCAAATACAGTTTCATGAATTTACGATGAATGTGTGAGTAAAGTTAGAATGTGTGATACGTTGTGTCTTCCTGTGGTCAGAGGGCGGACGTGGACAGACTGCAGGCTTATACCAAAGGCATCCGAGAAGCAGAGAGGAAGATTGAGATCCTGACGTAAGTTCTTTGTTTTTGTTTTCTGTTTTTATTGGATGGAAAAGTTCTGGAAGCATCCAGACACAGGCTGTAAGGAAAAACACTCACCGTCCTCTTCATCGGGACCAACATCTTGTTTCCGGGTCGGCCAGTTTTAATTCTTGGTGTGATGATCCAACGAGGTGATGGAAACCTTCCTCAGAGGTTCTGCTTTATATTGACAAGAGGCATCACACAGCTCGGATCTCTTAGATCCTCTTTCTTCCTCTTTCCAATGCTCACTTCATCATGTCGATGTGCCAACATTCAGCCACGTGATTGGCTGGTTAGTTATTTGTGAACAGGCGGTGGACGGTGAGTGTATAAATGGGTGCCGGAGTATATTTGGGGCTAATCTCAGGCGGCGTTAGGTGCCATCCTCTGCTTGTCTTATTTCATGTCTAAATGTTGGATCCTGTGGAAACAACCAAGTTTCTGCTGCCACTGTTTCACACCTGCCATGTGATGTGTTGTTCCCTCCTTCAGGACCATCCCTCCGGAGCAGCAGGCCGAAGCCGACGAGCTGGCAGCCGCCCTGTCCGAGCTGCAGACCACCACCATGCATGAGTACCAGGAAGTGGTGGGTCGAGGCGAAACACCGTCAACGTAGGAGAAAGTTTTACTGCTCCAACAGTTAAAGTGAAATCTACTCGTTTCCTTCCAGAATGCAAAAAACGACAGCATCGCAGAGTGGAAAGCCAAGATCGCAGAGAAAACCCAGAAACTGGTGCCTGGCACACAGAGACTCCAGCTTTTTATGTCCTTTCCGTGTCTGTGTCTGTGTTTGTGTTAGACTAAATGTGTGTGTGTGTGTGTCAGGCTCAGATAAAGGTGGACGTCAGCACCCTTAAAGAGGACATCGGTAAACTTAAGTCTCAGATCGTGGAGTCTCCAGAGGAGCTGAAGAGCCAGATGGAGAAGATGAGGGAGAACGTGAAGAACATGAAGACCTCCGTAGTGAGCCTGACAGGAAGCAGGGTGAAGGTTTTCCCCTCAGAGGTCGACGGGGGGAAAGTCACGCATGTGTTTGCTTTCAGGAAGAGACGGACGAGCGGGTGGTGGAGCTGCAGAGCATGGTGCAGGCCGTCACCCAGACCGAGGCCGCCATCCAGCAGATGTACGGCCTCCTGCAGGACCTGGAGAGCAGCATGAACAACAGCAAGCAGCGGCAGGAGGAGGTACGCTCCCTCCTCACACACACCTCGGCTCACGCTGGAATTAGATTTTTTTTCAAACTACGTGTTGCACTGAGTTTGTTTCAGAGGTCTGATCTGATTCCCAGAGAAAAATCCGTTAGATTTCAGCTCCCTCTTTCATCAACCGTTCCAGAAACTGTCCGAAAGATGAGTTTAGCATGTTTATCAAGAAAATCTGTATTTATCTACCATGTGGAGTCCAGTCTCTGCTGATAAATCCCTCCGCTTCTACGCTCAGAAACATCCTCAGAGAGCAGATATGGACACAGCACGTCCTCTGCAAGTCCTGTGCAAAGTACAGATGCAAGATTTCACAGTCCTGACATTTTTGTATTTAATATCGATTTTTTAAAAATTGCTTTAATGAATGAACCACCTGAAAATGAAGCATTTAAATAAGGAGAAGAAAACTGAGCAGCCAGACCATCGTTCTGCTGCTTTTAAGCCTGACAAGACAAGTAAAGAACATTAAAAAGAAAAATCTGAATTTTTTTAAATGGATTTTTTCCAACAAAAATGTTTTTTTTAATATTCTAAAAAATGTATATATATGTATATATATATATATATAGTGTTATTTATATGAATCACATTTTTTTTCTCCTGATTGGAAGCTGCTTTAGTGGATTTTTATCATTTTTGGAGTGTAAGGTCTGATTAGAAAGGTCTTAGATTAGGCAACTTCCATGTGATCTTTAATCCTGTTAATCTGGTTAACTGAGCCCAGAACGTGGTGGTTTGGGTCATCAGTTTATTTTCACCATCTGCAGGACTGGACTGGACCAGCTTTATTTTTACTTTATATATATTTGAGAGTTGATCCATGAGATGACATTTCTAAGCTCTGATCTGTTATTCTGTTAAAGCCACATCCTTCTACTGTCATGGTGACCCCTACTTCCTGTTTTATAAACCCAGGTTCAGGAGCTGATGGCTCAGTACGAGAAGAAGCAGAAGGAGCTGAAGAACCTGTGCATGGAGGAGGGCCAGCTGAAGCGAGCTCTGGGCATGAAGATGGACAAGGAGTGCAAGCAGAACATCCGCAGACAGAAGAGGAAAGAGACGAAGGAGCAGCACGTTCAGGAAGTGTTGGGGTACGAATCACGGCAGCCTCACAGTCTCATAGTTCGCACATTTGAGAGCGGAAAACTGACTGGAAGCGTTTTCCAGGCAGTGTAACCAAATCCACCAGAAGCGTGAGGAGATGGCCGACAAGATTCAAGCCATTTCTGCAGAGACGCAGCAGCTGAAGGCCAAGATCAAGAGTCTGAGAGACGTCTGCAGCAAAGAGACGGAGAAAGCTCAGGTACGGCTGGAGAAGCAGCCTCCAACAAGGCCGACTCGTTTCACCGCGTAACCATAACGATGTTTCCCCTCCGTGTGTCCAGGCGCTGTTCGACACGCTGTCCACGTCCATGGATGAGCTGCACAGGAGGATCGAGATGCACACCGCAGACCTGAAACTCAACCTCACCAAGATGGCCACAAACTTATAGCCTGGAAATATAAAATTCTTTTTTTTTTGTCATGACTGTGTTTTTGTGTTGTCATCTAAAATGTTTTTAATAAAGTTTAATCTTGTCTATAGGTCTCATTAACAATCAGTATCTACATCTAACACAGGGAATTTATTCTTTAACCCGTGTGTCCTCAAATGTACCTCCTGGGCAAAACAAAACAACTATTATTTCTACTGAACCTTGGAACTCATACTTTTAACCCTTTAAATGACTACCAATACTTTTTACTGACATAACTAATTTATTGCTCAGTAAAGAACCTAGGAAACATTTTTGTAATGATGTTATATTTTAATTTAACCATCTTTCCAGTTTAAAATCATTCATCCTGTCAGAGCTTTATTTAGAAGGTAAGTGGTGGTATTAAACACTTTTACTGGATTCCACCAGATTTAACTGGTTTCTCATAGTAGGCAGAAGCAGTAACTATTTGCCAGTTAGAATATGGAGTTGTGGGACTATCAGGAGGTGCTATGAGTTATGTGTGTGTGACATAATTGCTAATCATTAAAATGTGAAGAATTTATGTCACACATAAACAAACCATGAGTTCACCCTGGTGGTCCCACGGCTCCATAATGTAACTGGTAAATACCTGAACTTCCTGCTTCTGTCTGTGAGAAACCAGTTGAATCTGGAGGAGTCCCGTAAAATGTGAAAAATCTCATTTTGTTCGTACAAAACGACATTACAGTCAGAACCTGAATGATTTTAAATGACTGGGAATAAAATATGTAGTTTTGATGGAAGTCAGTGGGACATTTTTGACCATGAAGGTCCACAGGGAGTATCTGATGTATCTGTTTTTGTGCATGGATATTTTTGCCCACTAATAAGAAGCAAAATATTTAAGCAGAGTGTAAGATCAGAGAAAAATACAGGATTTAAAACTTTTGATTCAAAAGAAGAGTTATTTCCCTTCTTTGTACCAGAGCCAGAAAATTCCCCAAAAACCTCAAGAGGACAGAAACTGTGAAGCAGACATGATTGTTTATTAATAAACTACAAACAGAGATGAGATGGACATTACATATCTTTCTGTCTAGTGATTCATTATCAAGTTTTACTGAAACAGAATGGAACTTCTTCTAATTATCTCCAGTAAAAATGATCAATATTATAGATTTTTTCCACACCCACTGGATCGTGAAACTATTTTTAACCTTAGAACCTCAAACATTGTAGTTCCTTCTCGAGGGAGTCCACGCAGCATTTTTTTAAATTAATGATGAAGGTGGTGCTTCCAGAGACCAATTTTACCCCCCCCCCCCCCCCCGACTCTTTATCTTTCAGAAGTGGACAAAGCTCAAATGTTCAATAATTAATAAGAAGCCTGAATGGCGATACACCCACATTTTGGTGTGATGTGATTTTTTCTGTGTATCCCAACATATTCATTGTTTAGTTAAAACCTTCCTCGTTAAGCTAAATACACCTTCATGATATCTGTAATGAAAGTAACTAAGTAACTTTTACTCAAATTACATTTGAAATCTAGTACTTTTTATCTTTACCCAGGTAGATTTTTAGATGGGTACTTTTACTTGAGTAGATTTGTGCAAAGGAAAAATACTTTTACTTAATTATAATTATTCAGTGCTTTTTCCACTTCTGTGTGTAACTACATGAAATCATTTACATTTCTTATCACGTATTTCAAGAACAATTATTAAAAAAGCAAAAGTAAGGAAATAGCTGATACTGACTGACATGGATCAATGATGAAGGTACAGAGGGTGGTTCTAGCATGGGTGCAGCTCCGGACATTCAGTGCAGCCATGTCCAGAAAACAGCACCAGGTCAGGAACTAATTACAGCTCGATGCTATAACCATCATTCTCAGGTTGATATTCTGGATCAGGCGATAAATAAAGGGGGCACTGGGTAGATGGTGGGCCTTTTGGAGTTTTTCTCAGGCGAGTCACTACAGCTTGGTGGAGGTCTGCAATCTCTGAGTCTTCTAGCTCATTTCTGAATTAGGATTAGTAGCACTTCAACATAATAAACGTACATCTATAAAACTAAATCCTGAAGGTTCCTGCTGAGGAAGGATGAAGTCAGCTGACGTCTTTGTGTTTGCTTCCCTCCTCCGACGTGCGTCCAGACTTGTTGGACTTCTTACAGACGGCCAGCTGAGCTTTGTAATCTTTGGCCTGAGTCCTGGATGAATGCAGCTCTTTACGCAGTTCGTTGATTTCAGTAATGAGACTCATGTTTTCCTGCAGACATCACAGCCACCGTTAGAAAATAACTCCCCACACTTGCACTTCTTTTAACATCGTATAGGCCTGTATGTTTACACATGTTACAGATTACAGTTACTTTTGTTAGAATACTACAGTTAATATCTTCACTGTTATTTTCACAAATTTATTTATGTGGACCAGACTGTAAACAGTCAATGGAGTGGACTTGTTTAGCACTTTTCTAGTCAAAAGTTGACTCAAACCGCTTTAACACATGATGGTTATTCGGCCAATCACTGAGGTTTTAGTCCTCCTGCGACCACAGACATGGTATTTAATATCTGAATATAAGAACAAGAACTGAAAGAAGTATTGAGTGTAAACCAGCAAAAGCTTTGAATCTTGATATATTAGTTGATCGTTTTCCACACACAGTGGCGAGTTTTCCTGTCAAAGTATGTGTTTTTGTTAAAAAATCTGTTATAATTCATATGAGGTCAAGATAAGATGCTGAGACAGCGAGATTACACTGCAGAGGCAAATCCAACAGAAGATTTCAGGCTCCATCAACAATCCCCAACCGGTTGAGGCAGATGGTCACCCTCCCTGGTTCTGGTTCTGCTGGAGGTTTTCCTTCCTGTTAAAAGGGAGTTTTTCTCCCCACCGTCGCCTGAAGCAGCTCTGAAGGGGATTGATCGAAGACTCTTTTCAATGCAGTCTGTTGGTTTCCTTACTTAGGCTATTTGTTATCAATTGGCTAGTATATACGTTTATATGAATGTATGACAATCAGATTTGCTTAAACTGATTGTTTGTGAAGCGCCTTAAGATGACTTTGTCATCAATTTGAATTGAATCACTCACTCCACCACCTGAAGATATGATCTGTTCAACAACGATGAAAGCCATGCAGGGATTAATAAAAACAGAAATAATCCCAGACCCAACCGAGGGATAGCTGAACCAGGAGAAGAAGCTAAAGTTCCACTTCCTGGAGGACTAGAGGAGCTTCCAGAACCTCCACACAAAAAGATAGATTACTGATGGGGAACTCGATAACACAGCATAGGAAAATGGCTAAGATGGAAAATCTAATTTTTTCTGATACATCAGTCTGAGCTGATGGAGATCTTGCCAACCATTTTGTCTTTACATCCTGATGGGACATTATTCACACAGGATCTTTTGACATTTTAAGGAGGAAAACTGGCTCTGAGATTCTTAAGCCGCACTTTTCTCTGCTGTTAGAGACACTGTGTCGCTATGGAGCACCATGTTTCCATCTCAGGCACCATTCCTACCGCTAGAGGAATGGAGTCCTTCAGCCGTCTCAGCAGCTTAAACTCATGGTTATCAAATGCATGTAATGGCCATAAGATAAACTTCATTGACAATTTTAACATCTGTAAGGAAACTGTAAGGAACGTTTCAGACCTGATGGGGTGCATCCTAATCAAACTGGATGCCGATCACTTGCTGCACACATGCGTCATGCTGCTGGGATGGAAAACCCAAACATCAGCGCACAGATAAGAGTGAAGGACACAGCTGAGAAGCAAACATCTCCAAGCTCTCCCAGCTCTCCTTCCTCACCAGACCCTCTGCTCCACATCACCCAAGGTCTCAGAAGAATGTCTCTATCCAGCCGGAGCCGGGACCCTGCAGGATTCCTGTGTTGGTTCGTAAAAGGAGGAGCTGTACCATGTACAACTCAGAAAACCACGGAGACCTGAGAAAACTTCCTAAAGCTGCTTTACTTCACGTTAGATCTCTGTCCAACACCTCACTCTTAGTTAATGACTTAATTATTTCTGTCAATTTGGATTTTCTTTCTCTAACAGAAACGTGGTTAACTGAAGACACAAGTATCAAATGGAGCCAGAACGTTTCCGACCAGACATCTGCAGATAAACGGGGACTCCTGAAGTGTAAAACGTCTTTGCAGCAGCCATGTTTTCTTTACCTTCATTAACTTGATGTAAACTTTCTCGTGCTCCTCGGCAGACTGTACCAGCTTCATGTTCAGACTGCTGATGGTCTTCTGCAGATGGTCCCGCTGGAAGCGAAAGGCCTTCTGGATATCATCATCCACACTGCTTTTCTCCACCTGAGAGGAAAAGAAGGGCAAGCTCATATCTTCCGGATCCCCTTCCAAGGATAGTATGAACACCGTACGCATCCTGCTGCCAACCAAAGAAACGGACTCTGGTCCTCCTGAAGGCCGGGGGTCTCTCTTCACTCACTGACAGACTATCCAGTAAACCAGAGAGAAAGCTGCATTCGTGTTGGCTTTATTATCATTTGTTTAGCAGATCTTTGCTTATTTTGGAGCAAAATAACCATCAGCATCTGACCGCTTGTGACATTATTTAACTTTCATTCATTTTCTGTACCGCTTAATCCAATTGGGTCACGCGTGGGCTGGCGCCAATCCCAACTGTTAGCAGGCGAAAGGTGGGGTGCACCCTCAACAGGTCGCCAGTCTGTTTCAGGGCCACACATAGAGAGACAGACAACCACTCTCACACACACACTCACTCCTAGGGAGAATTTAGAGTGTCCAATTAACCTCACATGCATGTCTTTGGACTGTGGGAGGAAGCCGGAGTACCGGTGAGAACCCACGCATACACGGTGAGAACATGCAAACTCCACACAGAAAGGCCGCTGTTACGTCAGCACCTCCTTGTCTACCAATTTTTTATACTTCTTGAGTGGCGAGACTCATGGCGCTAACAAAATGGCAACGGTGGGAAACGCCAACTAGTCTCAGTTCAGCTCTTCAGAAACCTCCGTGAGGCTCCACACATCGATGGCCATATACAGATCTATGTGCACTATTAAATATATGATAATAATAACTGTGACTAGGGCACTTCCTTGGTCCAGAGGGCTACGAACAGGTGCTCTGTCAGGAACAACCTGCATGCGACGTCACCGGGGCTTTTGCCACCATCTTGGGGGAACCCAGCTACTGTTTACATACATCAGCCTTTCAGGGTTCACACTTGTAAACTTTTTTAAAAACATGTTTAAAAACTGGAAATGAGCATGGAGAAAGACAAATTAACTTAGAACCTTACAAGCTGCAGAACAACAACTAAAGTTGAGGTTTAGTTGCGTTTCTCCCTGTCGCTATCCGGTTGGGTTAGGTAGCGTTTGTAGCGTGTCAAACCAAGCAGGGTTAAATGGACAAAGACTAAATCCCCCCTTTGAACACAAACGTAGCTCAGGCAGTGTCCCTGTGCCGGTTTTGCTCTGGATAGATTTCCCTTACATGCTTTAATACCCCTTATATGTTTTGTCTTGTGTGATTCCTCTCTGGTTTTCATCTCTAATCATGTGATCAGGTGTTTAGAGCGATGACAATTAGATCTAACAGCAAATTCCTGTGCTCTTTGTGCAGAATTATGCGTTTGTGCAAGATTTCTTTAATGCATCATAAAAGACCCTTAGAATGAGGCAAAGATGGAGATGGGAGGCGGTGGATTCTCCTCTCTTATAAACAGATTACTGCGGGTGATTGATAGCATAATCCCTTTCATCTGAATGAGGGTTGGATAAGAGTTTGCTGGACCATACAACACGCAGCTGAGTCCTCTTACATCCGTGTTTTGTCACCTTCTGTAATTCCAGATGAAACCTGCAAAGCTGGTCCAAGATGTTCTGATGCGCATTTACCATGAAATCAAGCCTAAACAGGCCGGCGCTGGCAAACCTTCCCAGCCTGATTGATCCAGTCGTAGGACTCATGTCGCCCCTGTGTTGGCGCCTGTCGAGGTGTGAGAATCATTTCAAAATTATGCACAAAGCAATTCCTCAACAAGCCCCAACTAATGTAAGCCACATCTTATCTTTCAGTATCAGGAGTGTCAGATCACCTGATCACACCTGAAACTCATAAACATGTTGACGACATCTCAAATGAAATCTGAAAACGGACACGAACAAAATCTGTCATTTTGCCAAAAACACATTCAAGTTACCGTTTTGTTTTAAAAATGAGCTCAGCTAGAGACTTTTCTCGTGTAAAAAATGTTCAGTATCTTTATTTTAGCCGCATTTTTTCTTTGGAACTGTAGTGTATCATTGACAGCCTCCATGGATTCAAGCTGAAGGAATTTCATTCATACTAAATAAATTAGGCTAATATTGATTGGCACAGACAAGCACAACATGCAAATTTCTCTGCAAAACAATTTATTTAAATAACATCACGGTGGTTGGACCACAACATAAAATGTCTCGATAACGTGGTGTGGTCTGGTGTAAACAGTATGATGAGGAGGAATATTTCCTTTGGATTTTTTGGTAAATCCTCTTGTTGGAGAACATGTTTTGTGATAAAAACTTCAACATGGAACAGCTGCACACGTGCATTCAGAGGTTTGAAGGCAAGATAAGCTGAACTGGTTCATTCAGACGTCATTCAAAAAGCTGCATATTCCTAACTTCTGGTTAGTCATGAACATCAGGAATGGCTGAATGAAGAGTTTCACTCACTTTGACAAGAAAATAAAAGATTAGCTCTCCAACATGAAGATACCAGAGGAGACAATCATCCTATCAGATGCAGCTAGAAGACGCATGTAACACACGAGGAAACCCAATCGAAGGAGACAGAGGAAAACAATGTGTTACATAATAAAGAAAAACTCATAATCTAAAAGAAATGAGTGTTTGGTGGATTAAAACTTGTAACAAAACTTCTTGGTAATAAATTGTCTATGGTTGGAAAGTGTGTTTATTTTCTTTTAACTGAGCTACAGTTAGAAGGAAATGATTTGTAGGATGAGCAGCAGAGGTGAGTATGTGGCTAAATCTTCTCAGCCAAACAGCTGAAGACTTGTTTGGTGTAGCTTATTGGATTGGATTGGAAGTCTGAAGAAACAAGACATTCATTAAACAACAGGAGCCTCGGTAACATGAGAGAGAATCCTAAACAGCCACAATAGCCTGCTATCTGTTCCTCCAGTGTTGTGTGTGATATGACGTCACCACTGGTTGCAGACTCTCATCTCCACATCTCACTGCATTGATGTTTTCTCCAATGATCAATGATGCTGCCTCTTGGCTTTGGAGAACACCAGCTTGACGTCACCCTGTGGCATAGACTCTAGACGGACCACTAAAATGAGGCATGCTGGGAGCTGACGCCTCATCCTCACATGTGGAACAAACTCCCAGAAAACTGCAACTCTGGGCTCATTTGAAGAACTTTCTGCCTTTCATCAAAACAACAGTTAATTCTTCCCTCTGTTAGTTTTACTTCTTGCTTTATATCTTATTCTATTTTAGCTTTTTCTGGCTATGATTACTGCTTGGTTTTAAAGAAGCACAGCACAAGTTGTAGCTTTATTCCAGAAGTCTTCCCCCTCCTGCTTGTGGAGTTTTATAGCATTGTCTTGCATGTGGGATGTACAAATAAACCTGAGCTGAAAACCAGCTGCTGTAGCAGTGTCCATGCTCACAGGTCCTGCTAATCATACTATGGGTACCACAAGCTTCAAGGGACACTGTGTAACTTTTGACCCAAACATCAGCCAAATGTGAGTAATAAAGGATAATTTCTGGGGTCAGTATTCAGTATCTGAGGTGTGTCACTGCACAGAGGGGGCCGCCCTCTTTGGAAACCAGACATTGTAACTGCAGGAGCGGATCCGTCTCTCATGGATCATGCTAAGCTTTGCAGGAAAGTTTTGAACAAACAACTTTGAACAAAGTAAGAGGGTGAAAACAGAGGAGACAGTTTATTTTGCTGCAGTGTCATGTGGCCAGTGGGAAATGACAGGTTTAGCACCCCTAGTGGCCAAAAGTTACATGGCATCCCTTTAAAACAGGAGACAAACTGATGGATGTTATATTGTGTCGTCAATAGCTGATTCAGTTCAGCTGTATGAAACATCTACGTTCAAAGTACTTTTCTCAGATGAACAATGTATAGAACAAATGCACAAAGGACGTTTTTCGGTAAAGAAATGACATGAGCACAATTTCTGTTAGTTAAAAATGACAAAAAAATGTTTTGAACCTGCATAAAATGGTTAAAATATTTCCGAATAAACTGCGAAGGGGCAGGTAAGTGTCATACTAGCCTAGACATACTCGGCTTTCTGTCACACTTCACTCTCTGAACCTTTTGTTCAGTTTCAGCCAGAGCTGCTTTCTAAGTTTACAGAGTCTATCCAGTATTATTCTATTCTCATTACTTTTAAAGTATGGTGTATGGAAGGTGTAGATGATTGGGTGTAGTCAGTAGCGATTTATGATTTTAGACATAGCAAAGTAGATTACATTGTATAAATTGTACTCGAGTAGTAAAATTACACACTTTGAAAAAATGCTCATAAAGGTACAGGTACAGAAAAATGTACTTAATTACAGTAACTTGAGTATTTGTAATCCATTACTTCTACCACTGGTAGTAGGTGGTGGTTCACAGCAGGACTGCAGATAAATTCCCATTCATAGCTGTTTGCAAAGGGCTGCTGGAGTAGACCGGGATATTCCAGATCTGTGGAGACGTCTGCAGTCTAAGGCAGGTTTTCCCTGTTTCGTTTGGTTTTTACAATGCTGTCTGAAGCTGGACACTGATCTTTATATTTTCAGATTCATCTTTATTTACACGAACATTTTGGCACATATAGATTAAAGTCATGAACTTCTCAAAACATCCTCATAGGCCAAAATATTCTTCAGTGCAAATCATTCAGCCTGATGTCAAACTAATAAATGATCGTTTCATTTGTCCATCTTATAGACATATCCAAGTCCTGGTGTGAGGGGCATCACAACTAAAGCATCAATGTTTACCAAAGACATTTCAATCAGGAGAGACCAGTAACATTTATTGGATGTGACAGGAAATGTGCTTTGGCGAGTAGACCCCGATGATCGGTCATCTGCCAGAGGGAGGATGCCATTCACGACGAGCAATACCCCCCGGGGTCTGGACCTGGTGGTGGCGGAAGGCTGCAGAGA
>JBBBVT010000003.1:334374-346839 GCA_037177035.1 Craterocephalus eyresii
GGCTTCATTTCTAGGGGTAGTGATAGTGAGCTAGGGCTAGTGGTTGTGCGTAGGGGGAACATTGGGATTCGGCCTAAGTCCTGTTTCTGGCTGGGTTTTGGAAAGAAAGATAGATACTTTATTGATCTCCAAGAGAAACATAAAGTCATGTAGTTTCAGTTAGAAAGAAGTACAGTTGAAACTATCATTAAAAAATAGATAAGAATAGAATATGAGAAATATAAAATAACAATAAAAAAATTAGAATTATGAATTATAAATTTGAGATGAGGTAAGGCAGCTCTGTGAGTAAGGTGCAGACCACATGTAAGTGTATGAATTTGTGTGATAAAGTGCATTGTATGTGAGGTGCTTGTTGTGTAGTAAGTCCAGAGCTTTGTTTATTGTTATCGCTGTCCCTGTGAGGTGTTAAAGAGCCGTATGGCGTTGGGGAGGAATGATTTCCTCAGTCTGTCTGTGGAGCCGGACAGTGACAGCAGTCTGCTCCTGCCTGGAGACGGTGCTGTTCAGTGGATGATCAGGATTGTCTATGATGGACAGGAGTCGGCACCCTGCCACAGATGCCAGGCTGTCCACTTCTGTGCCAACAACAGAGCCCGCCTTCTTCATCAGTTTGTCCAGGCGTGCATCGTCCTTCTTCTTTATGTTTCCACTTGTAAAAGAACTGCGACGGGGATGTTTTACGACCCTTTCATTGAGGTCCGATCTAACTCTGAAGGTGCAGCTTGAAACGCTGCAATCCACTGATTGATAGAAAGAATGGTCACTTCCTGTGTGACTCAGCAGTAAGAGCACATCGGGAACAGCTCCATGTCTAAATGTTGTTTACAGCCACATGCCAAGAAGAAGAACGACAACCTGCTGGATGTTGTCCAGCCTTGTGTCTGCGTTGCCGCCTTCTTCCTTAGAATTTAAAGAAAGTGTTATGCTCCGATGGCAACATAAGCATTAGCAGCATTAGCACGTGCATAGCTATCGGGCTGACACCTGGCCTACCAGGTAAAGGTGTCAGCTGTGCAAATCTAACAGAGATGCAGATTCACCACACCAAGCCAGACATTCTGGTGGAAACAGGGCTTTAGTACCAAAACGGCATGGTTTAACAGCTCAGCCTGCCATGTCCATCCCTTTCTGAGCCCAGCGGAGCATCTTCTGATGCTGCTTCCAGCAGGATGATGCTCCATGTCACACAGCTCACATCATCGCCAACATGATGATGAGTCCACTGGACTCTAACGCCCTCCACAGCCACATCTCAGTGCAATATTCCAGCTTTGGGATGTGGTGGAACGGGAGATTCCCATCATGGATGCAGCAGCTGTGTGATGCTGTCATGTTGAAATGCAGCAGAACCTCTGAGGAAGGTTTCCATCACCATGAAATAAAAAGCAGGTCTGACCAGTACTGGGAGGTCGTCCTGATGAAGAGGATGCAGGACAGCAGGTATGAATATTGTCCTTTTGATCACATTCGTCACCATTTTTGCATTTTCAGGGGAAGAACCTGTGACTTCTGAGTCGTCCAAAACAACAATTAAAATGGAGAGAAATTCTTCTGAACGTCTGCTGAAAACTCACAAAGCCGACAGCTGCTATCACGTTGAATGCAAGCTGCTGCCAGGAGACACACGAACAGCCAAAATAGACTTGGTGGTGTTTGGCTCTGCAGCAAAAATGTACAGAGGAAATGAATCCAAGGTAATCATGAGGTGGTGCATGTGCATGCATGTGTCTGTGTGTTCCTAATGGACAATTATGATGTCCTGAGTAAGCAGCCACACAGTGCAAACCCGAGAAGCCTACGTCTCTTAGTCCATGTTCCACAGCCAGAACAATCTGGTCTCCAGTGGGCTGCACCAGCAAACATATAGTCTGGAATCTGGAAGCGAAAAATCAAGCTTTTCACATCAGGATCAGGGTCATTTTTCCGGATATTGAAGTTACAGGCAGGACTCCGAATGAACAACCAATGTGATCAGTACATTCCTAGCTACCGGCCAACGAGACTTCCCAGTAGGCACTTTTTTTAGGGAAATTAATTCCGATTGTAATGATGCGTTTGATTTGACTCGGAGCTCAGAGGTCGGAACTGGGAATGAGAGCGTTAAGGTTGACCAAGTCGCAAATCTTGCTAAACCGCCACGTATCCCCTTTGTTGGTCATGATATCAGAGGCTAACCATGTTAGCAGACAATTTGTAGTGTTACCAGAGAGGCTACATCCAAGGCTTTTATTCAGCATTTCAAACATGAATTTTGTAAACTTAATCTCTGCGTAGAAGTTACAATTAAAGCACCACCTTTAACTCTAATTTATGTTCATGAAAATATTAATTTTTAACAACAATATTCTCTCATGTTCGATTATCCAGCAAGGAATAAAGTGACCTTTTAACCAGTTACGAACCACCTAGTTGTGTACTTCACCAGCCAGACTTTTATTTTCCTTCTGCATGACATAGTTGAGGCAATAACCCACCAACACATCAGTTACAGTTACTATTCTTTCTGTATTCTTTCCCATCTTCATATTTATCTGATTCATCTCACGAGCCAGATTGGACCCTGTCGTTGTTTTTACACCCCTGCTGGTGTAGTTCCAGTAAATATCTCAGGTGGTATAGAACGATGATGAATTCAGGATGAAACCAGTGAAAATAACTGTGTGGCTTTTATAACAGAATCTGAAGACATGGCATGAAGGTGATAAGCGATGGCTCGGCTGGGCTCAGACGTTTAACGTCCGGGTCACTAAGGACCTGTTAGTCAGCCTTCTTCCCCATAAGATCAGACTGCAAATATGGAACAACAGCGACGAGCTTTCCAGCCAAGTCCGCCACAAGAGACTGAAAGCAATCTGGCTGCCTCAGGATGAGTCCGAAGAGGCAACCGATCCGTACGGTAAGCATCACTTTAGCTAACCCCTAATGAACCCAACATTTCTCTGCTCTTACATGATGGCTTTTTGCCTCAAGGTGGTGTCGACACGATGGTGAAAAGACTGAGAAGCATTTGTGAGAGGAAGTCATCTACAGGTGGAAAAGCCATGGAGGAAAGCTCAGAAACAGGTACATGCAGGATTTGCTGATTTGTATGCAGTTTTCACTCCATCAACACTTTACACAAGCCAAATTCATGTTTTCCACATCTGTCAAAATCATTTTTCCATATTTCAACTGTAGTGAAGAGCTTGAATCGTGGTGCTGAGGACATTGCAGAGACTGGCTCCACATGCGTGGAAATGAGCCCCGTTTGTTTTCTGGCTGGTGAGTCGACTCCATGTTCTCGGGCCTTAAAGTCATTGGAAAGGTTGTAAAACAAATCTGTAAACAAATCCGGGCTTGTAGTCCCTCGTCTAACGCTGTAACTTTAATTTAAATTTCAATTTTTTATGAAAAACCCCTCGAGATGTGACATCAAGGGGAACAAAGTACACAAAACAAACATTCCATATTTACCACACAAACACATTTCCCCATGAATAACTCACTTCTAAAGGCGAGGCTGGTTGATTTAATCGGACAAATCCAAGTGACTTAAACATTAAAACAACATGTAAAAGGAGCATTACAAGAGAAGAATTAAAGATAATAGCTGTGGGGGCCACACGTACATAGCCTACGTATGAACCAGATAATAGACCGGTACAATCAGACAACAATCTTTTCAGTATTGTATTTCAGAAGTCTTCAGACTCCATTTTACATTAATCTGATTACTCCCAGATTGGATTTTGATAGTCATGTAAATGGACTCAGTTTTTTTTTTATTTTTTATAAAAAAATAATGATCTGAGAATATTCAATATTCAAGAAAATACATATACAAATATCTATTGATGATCCAGTATCGGGTGGAATCAGCGAGGAGTTTCCTGCATCCAATGGTTCATCTGCTGCCCTTTCCTGCAGGACTCCTGTGCTGTTGTTGCAAAGTTAAATGTCAAAACTATGTGAAATATGTTGTTAACAGTGTTACTGGTGTGACTGGCAGGTGAGACCTCGCTGACTGAGAGCTTCCCAGTATGTTCTGCTGGTGTATTTGAGGTCATGTGCGACATTTCTCTGGACAGACCTTTACTATCAGAGCAACTGAAGGTGGAGCTAAATCCAGTGGTCATCACCGTGTTATCAGCCACATCCATGCCGTCGTCTCCAGTCCCTTTCCATGTCCTGCAGGTAGGATCTACATTTCACCGTATTCAGGCTGAAGCTCGGTCCTAGACATTGGCTTAAACTTGTTGGCTGTCGTCTTCCTGTGGTTCATTCCTTCCTCAGGAAAGATGCATGCCCGTATACTGCCAGTATAAGTTTCATAATTTGAAAGTCCATCGGACAAACTGTCACAATCACAGTGACAAGATCCACTTCAGAGATGTGAATGTGATCCTGACGGGCTTGATGAGCCCTGAAGAGCTCCAAGAGTTCCTCTGTGGTCCTCCAATGGAGATAGAGGTCCATGACCGGGATTTAAGGATGAAGGAACCCCCAAAGACTGGAGCAGCGTTTGGTACAAGGGCAGAGACGACAGCCGGGGTCAGCCCTCACGGCGTTGCATTCTTAAATCTCTCTGAGCTGCTTTTTGCTCGAAGTATAAAGATGAACCTGCCAATCAAAAGCTGCCCTCCACCTCCAGCAGCTGCAAACAGAGAGCTCATGCCTCCAGGCCGTTATTCTGAAGCCAATTCTCAGCTCAAAGTCAGGGTTGACATCGCTTGTCCACTCAGTGTTAAATGTAAGAGCTGTGAGCGTCCGTTTGGGCGCATCGTCTACCTGATTGGATGCAACAACTCGGCCGCTGTGACTAAGCTGAGGTCTGAAATCCTGAAGATCAACGCGGCAGCTTTTCAGCTGGGCCCACGCTCGCTGGAAGACACAGAGACCGCCCTTTCCAATTACATCATGAATTTCCAGCATGATGAGAGCAAGGATCTGGACTTTGTTACGGGGTTCCACGTGCTGGATAAGACCCGTCACATCTTTGTTCTGGAAGGGCTGAAACATAAAGCAGTGAAGAAACTTTGGGAAACCATTTCCATGAAGTAAGTGTGGCTCATCACCACCTCCCCCCTCCCCGCTCGGTGTAAAGAGTCCTCAGCTGTTTGTGGGCTGTTTGTTTGACGTTTTACAGGCTAAATGAGCATGAGGACAAACAGGTGATAGTTCTCTACAATTCGGGCCTGGGTTTCTTCAGACGCATCTATGAGTCTCTCCACGTGAGCCTGACTCCCATTCATCTCCAGGAACCCCTGGAGAGCATCATGAGCAGGCCTTTGGTCTACATTCAGGGAGCCATCCCCCAGCTCTGCTTCCAAGCTTTGTCCAGGTACTCTTCAGAAAGCATCGTAGACATATTATTCCTGCAAGTTTTCATGTTTTATCCTTAACCTGGATGCAAACTACAGCATGTTGTTACAAACATGAGAAAACTGAATTACCGTTGCCTGTTGCATGAAAAAGGTTGTTAAAAACCATAATGCAGGAAACTGTATTCCCTCAGGTTTATTGATTGCTCAGTTAAATCAGTAAAGCAACATGGTGTGTAGTGAACCCAATAAAACACTGAATAAAATCCTGTAATTGTGTATTTTTTTTCTAGGTTAAGCCAGCTTAGTAAAACTAGACACTTTAAAGAGGCGGTGCAGTATAACCTCTTCCCCTCAGCTGACATGATCCTCAGCCTGAGGAAGCTTCACGGTTCACACTACGGGCCATGGGAGCAAACAGCTGAAGCAAACAGGGAGGAGGGCACGACCACTCAGCCCGTCAGGACAGAACCACGAGTGCCGCTCAGCACGAGGCACACAGAGTACGAGAGATGGAAGCAAACACGCCTGCAGACGCCCACCCAGCACACGTTCCTCCAGGTGCGTCTGCCTGTCACTGTGCTGTGCATCCCAGCGGCTAACAAGACACTGAAGCCTTTGTTCCTTTTTCAGAAGAATATTGAGAAGGTGCGAGAGGAGAGCGAGCGGCTGCAGAGGACGCAGGCTGCCGTGGTCAGGCTGGATCAGGCTGCAGATGCTCCGGTTCACAACTACAGTATCCAGACATTCAACTCCAGTGTGCTCACCATGAAGCTGCTCCAGAAGGAGATGGCCAAGGTTTGCTCACCGGACACAACACACAGCCTAGAGTTGCTCGCTCTAACCCCGAAAAGACTCGCTTCCAGTAGTGTGGAAGGATTAAAGTGCCACAGTTCAATGAAGAAGTAAAAAAGACGTTCATCAGGTCTGCTTTTATAGAGATGTTCATTCAAGAGACTTCATGTCACGGCTCAGTTTAAGGGAAGACAGGTTTATGTGTAGGAGGTGGTTCACAGTGCTGCACATTAATATGAACATTTTATATAAGTATCTGAACAAACAGAAATTTGATTTGATACAAACTGTTGAGTATAAATGAGATTAAACAGAAAAAGATCAAATTCAAGAAAAAAATGACAGTCTGACAAATTTACATTTAATAGAAGAAATAACAGCAGGTCTTAAGTTTTCCCACCTGGTTCTGGTCCCGATGGATGTTTTCCTTAGCTAGTTCACTACTCACAGTATGAACTAGCTTATAAGGACAAAGTTATCATAAACTGGACTGATGTGGGTCATGTGATGGGGCAGGTTTTAACTGGACTGTGATCAATTGGACTGAGTTTCTGTAGAAGTGAAGCAGAACTGAAGAGAAAGATTCTTTTTTCCTGGTTCAGGCCCAGTCAGACAGTAGTTGGAAGAGTTTCTAACCTGCAGGCTGTCAGCAGTTTTCTGTCCAGTTGTGCACACAGAGCGCCGCCTTTAAGTGGTTGCACATGCAACATTCCTTTGGAGAGCAGAGATTCTTGTGATCGGAGCGTCTGACTATTTTAGCGTGTTACAGAACGGTTTCACCAGTGGGGAGAAATGACACCACCAACAACCACTGAAGTTACTCACCCCGCCAACCCTCTGATTACCATTTTCTCAGTAAAAAATGTCTGTTGTGTCGCTTCAAATGTCCCGGTAGCCGCTCCTCATGTCTTACGCATTTCCTTATAAAACAGCTTGCATGTAGACATGTGGTGATTTCAGCTTGTAATAAGAAACTATGACTGACACTTCGTGGAAGACATACAGTAGCCTTCATGTCATGTCCACAGGCTCAACAGATTTGTGAGGATATTCTCTTTAAGAGTAAATTTCTAAAAGCTCAAAATCTCAAAACTTGCTGCTGGAAGGCTTGCCGCTCCTTGATGCGCCTTTACATAGACTCAACATGTAAACCTGACTCTCTTGCTGCTTTTGGTCTGAATGCACCATTAGCGGTATTTATCTTAAAGGTACAGTGTGTATGAATCACTGCCATCTAGTGGTCAACATAGGTGTAGCACAACAGTAAATGTATGGTTGCTGTGAGAGGACAAAACTCTACCAGATAAATCCCAAATGGAACATTTGAGCACTCACAGGCGGCTCCCGCGAGTCTCGAGGGTTCAGTGGTGCCCCTGTTGTAATTGTGTGAGTGATCAAAGGATGACGGCGGACATTTTTGAGCTCTTTTTGCCCCCTTTCCATAAGTCAGCATTGATTGTGACTTTTGCCAAGGAACTACCCAATAATCACAGTGACGTCACGGGAAACACAGTTTTCTGACAGAAACCGATGTAAATAACGTGTTTTAATCTGAGCCTTATTTATTCTTTAGTTTGGTCTTCGGACCCGGTTTATGAAGAGATGTTACGTTGATATTAGCCAAGTTCTTTCGGAAATTCATGAAAAAAATCATGCTTGCAGTGTTTTATACTTTCAGGCAAATTGTCGCTGCAACACCTTCTCTTCTCTTTTTATAATTGTATAATTGGTTGATCAAAAGTTAAAATGACACTTTTAATCAAGTTTCTTATGATTTCAGGAAGAAATGAGAAATAAATGTTGAAGTCCATTTTCCATCATACAAACTACAACTTCTCGTTTAGTTTTTTTTTCCCTTCTCGTTTCTAAATGAGGATGGTGATGAGGAAGGATTAATAATGATGAATATTTGCAGTGTCATTTGAGTGCTCTCCAGTTCCAGCTATTCCCTGTGTTCTGTGGTCTGAAACCCTCCTGCTTTAAAGCAACAACTGTTTACACCCGGCTGGACCAGAAACCATCATGGAGGCTGGAAATAGAAGATTTCTTCCTCAGCCTCATGAGCTTCCAAACTCACATCATCCCTGTTCATAAAGCAGCGAATCAAAATCCACTTTTTAGATTTTCCGGTGCATGAGTAAGACGCGTTAGCATGTAGGAGACGTGAAGATGGTGAGATTCAGTTTAAAACTCCACAGGATTCATTGAAGTCATCTCCTCACTGAACTTTGCAACGGGCCAAGCACAATGAACACTGTGTCTCAGTAATCAGATTACCTCCATGTCTCAATAATAAATACCAACAGTAACTAAATAATGCTAATAATGCTCTGCACTGGTGCACAATCTTTTCACTGGCACGCAGAGAGGTTTTATCCACAGCGACAGATCCAATGCAACTTAATTTCTACTTGGTACCAAACTCATGTTTTAAGTCAGTCCTGATGATGATGATGATAAAACGATCCTGTTTCTCTGACACCTCAGATGCCGGGGCGGAGGTGGACCTACAGTCAGCGGTACCTCAGCGCCACGGTGGAGCCGGGAGGCGTGGCCTCCACATCCCAGTCCGACTCCGGAGGCTGGGAGACGGATCTCAGCAGATACAGAACACACCCGAAACATCCAGACCAAGCTTGTGTGGAAGAGCTGAGGAAGGTGATGGACGCCGAAGTCACTCCTGAAAACATTTTAGAACAGTTTTCTTGCCGTGTTCCTGCTCTGTGAGCTGGGATGTCTGGGTTTAGGGTGCTGAATAGTGTAACATGACATGACTAACGACATTAGCCCCCTGTTCATTCAGTGGTGCCGAGCAAACAATGATTTATTGTCCCAGTGGCATTTCCTGCCTAATCTCTGGGGGTATCTGATGATAGTGTGTGTTTGTAATTGATAATCTGACCACTCATTTTGCCTCCAGCCCTGGAGAGAGAACATCCTACATGCGAACATGAAGCCCACCCTTCCACGGGACGTATGGCCGTGGAATCGGCGTTCTGAGGACTTCCGGCTCTATAAAAAACCTGCCACATTCTTCAGCGCAGCGCCCGTCAGCAGTGACCCGGCTGGTATGGACTTCATTAGAGAATTCACTTTCCCACAAACTAATACTGAGCAAGTTTCCCACATGAAGCACAAAGTCAAGTCCACTGAAGAAAAAAAGAGACAAAAATGTGGAAGAAAAAGTAAACATACTAAAAAAATAGTTTAATGCTTTAAAATAAATTGAGCTTTAAAGTTGGAATCTACACCCACCATCGTCTTCATCAGGACCACCATCTGGTACCGGGGCTAACCCCTTACATTCTGAACTTATGTATAATGACTAAAATGTAAAGATTAATAATAAATAATGAAATAAAATACATTTTTAAGATGGTTATTTTTGAAGCAGAAACTAGATTACCCTGTAGGAATAAACAAAGTTGTCTTTGACTAAATCCATAAATAAGAGTAAATGAAAATGAGCAGGATGGAAATGAACGGACTGGAGGTGGATTGTCCGGATGTGACAGGGTTAATCTGGTGAAGCTTCAGGAGGGATGAAAGCAGCCATGTTTGGTTTTTCTGGTCAGACTTTGCTCTGTTTAACCCTTTAAAGTCCAACCCAAGAAAAAAATTGGGAGAAAAACATGAATATTAAGTCTTTATTTAGCCCTAAACAAAATATGGGGAAAAAAAAAAGATTATTTTGGGGTATATTTACCAATAATTACTATGTGACATGTCAAAATGATTGTAGAGTAGTATTATGCTTCCTGGTATCCATTATGGGCAGAAGGCAAGTATCACAGTGTACACTGCAGGGTTCTAAGCAAAGTTTTCACCACAATGAGAAGAAAAATGTTTCAGAAACTGTTTGTATTAAATATGATACGTTTGGCTTTTTAAGGTTGATTATAAAACGGGTCAAGACTGTGGGACAATGTCATTTTTGAAGGCTGCCAGACAAAATGCACCACATTAACCATCCAAAGAGGGATATATTTTATAAGCCAGTGGGTCTGAGGACTGGCGTATTGATTTGTTGTGATTAAAGCTCCAGATGGTGGAGCAAGTCGCTCCCACACAGCCCTGGAGAATTACTCTGGTCAGGCAGGATTTTAATGCATGTTAGCAGTTTCTCAACTGACCCATCCCAGCTTTTCCTGCAGCGTTTGTCTCGCCCACATGTAAACCAAAACCCCCACATCTGAAGCTCATGGATGAAGCTGCATGAGCAGGATAAATGTAGCGCATGTGCATTGATCCTCAGGTGATGCTCTGCAGCAGCTCCCAGCAGCCAGGATGCCGTTGGACCGCTGGCGGGGGAAGCTGCTTCCTGACAGCTGGAACAGCAGCCTGGCAGGAAAAAACGGTCCGATCCCAGAGTCCAGGTCCCGCATGAGAGGAAACCCGGACAGGACTCGGGATCTACTGAGAGATGAGCCCAAGAAGTATCCACTGCAGAAACTAGGCCTGGTGCCAAAGGTATGCACTTTCCAGAGAGTGATGGGGTGGCACTGATTCACTAAACCAGAGAAAGCCTTAAACTGGTACGGCTTATATTACTGGGAATTTTTTGCCCCATTTGCTCAGAAACCCCTTAGACCTCCCAGCACATATGTGGGAATTCTGGTAAGGAAAACAAAAAGTCCATAGTTACACAAATTCTTCAATTTGGCCTGTTTCATGAGTCGTTTCTGCTAGCAGGCGCCACTTAATGCACCACAACACAAAGACAACAGTCAGCTAAAAAATGTCCATGTTTACAGGAAATACGTGGACATCAAAAGAGAAATGTCTCGCATTAGCAAAGCTGCTGATTTCCACCTGCATGTGTGTAACCATATGCACACGTGTATGTATGCAAATAGAGGTATACTATGCATATGTGCATGATAATTATAATAAAGTCATTTAGTGCAACAACTAGCAGGCTGCGGGGGTGGGGGTGGGGGGGTTAGCGTCTATCCCAGCAGATACCAGTGGAGATGCAGGTTCTAGCAGACGCATCTCAGGTGAGATTTTTCCTTTCAGGCTGCAGCCTCCCCCTCAACTGTGGGTCATGGACCCGGGTACCTGGATCTCACAGGAGAAGCTGAGAGCGGCTCCGGCTTCCTGCGTCGACGTTCCCACCCCACTCCCACCCCCCTCCATCCAGCAACCACCCACACATGTGAGTTGAAGGCAAACCTGAGACAGAAGGAAGGGTTTCTGTGCTGGAGTGTCCCGTTGCTTTAAGAAATCCTTTCAGCGGAACTCATTCCTGTACAAGCGGGCTGCCTTGCCTCTGAGCGGCGAGGAGAGGACCACCTTCTCTTTTCAAAGCATGCATCCCACACAAACACACATATAATATGAAAATCACCTGCACTGGTTTATTACAGTGAAAGAGCACTTCGGATAGTCCTTCAGAGTTATCCATGATCTCAGCCGTGTTAATATATTACAGCTACTCTTAGAAACCTCATCATCAGTCAGCTCAGTTTATAAATAAAGCCAAACGTAAAGCACTAATAGGAGAGAAAAGAAGGATGTTTTGGACGAATCGGAGTTCAGGACGTTCTGGGATCAGTACGTTCGCTCCAGAGGGTGCGAGCAGATGTACGCTCTGTTGTCCAACACCGCCTTGGCGATCTTCTTGATGCTGGCATCGTTGTTCTCAGGAGCGTCTGGAAGGGATCCACATGAAAAAATTACCATCAAGCACTTTGATTGGCTCATTTTTCATGTTGCTGCTGGTTAACTTGAGATTAAACTGGGACCATTAAAGGAATCAGAACAAGCTGCATAGTGTGAGATTCAGAAGAAGAATGTGTGTGTGTGTGTGTGTGTGTGTGTGGGCATGGGTGGGGAAATTCCACAACACATGCAAGTCTTTTGTACCAAGATGTTGTAAAAGGAAAAAGAAAAGCTGTTCTCAATTACTGCGTCATGTTTCGCTTACGTTTCTGCAGCTGAACCATCAGGTAGTTGTTCTTGAAGAAGGCGTCGCTGCAGAACGTGTTCGCCAGCAGCACCTGGACAGCAAGCATTCACACAAACGCCCCGCAGGAAAAAAAAAGATGAATATTAAAACATGCGACACCATTGCAGAACATTTTCAGTTTTTTTTCATGCTCCACAAACGCACCACAGCATGAAGCAATTTTTACGCATGTTTTATTATTATTCATACGGAGCGATATGTACGTACGTTTTATTATTATTCATGTAGAGCAATATTTACGTACGTTTTATTATTATTCATACGGAGCGATATGTACGTACGCTTTATTATCATTCATACGGAGCGATATGTACGTTTGTTTTATTATTATTCATACGGAGAAATATGTACGTACGTTTTATTATTATTATTCATACGGAGCGATATGCACGTACA
>JBBBVT010000003.1:373391-393120 GCA_037177035.1 Craterocephalus eyresii
CTGGGTGAGTAAATGATCATATAGCATGCTACAACATAGGTACAGGTTGAAAAATACCGAAGTTCTCCTTTAACTTAGCTTACTTAACCCTTTAAACTCCATGCTATTGGCAGGGCTGTGCTAAGGGTTACAGAAACAGAAACAGCTCCAGTTTTTGGAGATTTCCTCATGAAGCTGGGGTAGAAGGGAATAACTATCATAACTCTAATCGTAGTAAAGGAAAGCGGCCCTTACACTGATTCTCAAAGAGCAGCACTTGCATTCCATACAGTGAGAAAGACTGCCGGAAGCTGTACGTGACGGAGTTCTTCTTCTTCTGAAAAATCTTTGTAACCTAACAGAAAAACATAACTGGTATAAGTTAAAAATAAATAGTAATGTCCAGGTTTGTTGCCTGAAAGAGAAACGCTGCCTACCACGAGCAGGTCATTAAAGAGGAAGATCTCCCTCTGGTGCAGGCCCAGCTTCTGCGGTTTGTTGGGGTCGGGTACTTCAAAAAGTCTGCAGTAACAAACCAGCCTCCGGTGTGGAAGTGATAGTACCTGCAGACACAAGGCCGCATCAACATTTATGTTTCCGTTTGCTCCCTCAGGCATGCAAAAAATGTCCCGATCAACTCTGTAATACTCACACAGCCAAGACCCTGGTGTAAAGAGCCAATCTGCAGATGCAAGAGACATTTTACAGATTAGTGAACCTTCTGTGATGCATCAGAGAAAAGATAACACAGGACAAATGAGACCATTTAAAATCAGGAATCTAGGTTCTGTAGTTCACAGAGCAAACATCCAGTTTCTTTTATTATTTCCAGCATGAGCCAACGTTCAAAACCTTCAGGACCCCGTCAGGAGTTGCTGGCGGGGAAACGCTAAGTTTAAGAAAACTGTCATCAAACGGCAGAAGCTGTGAGTCACTGAGCTCATGGCTGCTTTTCTCACTTATTCCTATAGAGCCAGTCAGCTGCCTCTTTCTGTGGCCGGCACTCTTTAAAAAGCTATATTTCAGTTTTCAGCGTGAAGGTCCCCAGCCCTGAAGAACGGCTGTGTCACACAGTGAAGAAAATGCACTCAGATAAAGGATGCTCTTTCATTCCTGCTCGTTTTTAGGGGATGTCGGTCATGAATAAGGCAGGAGGTACGCTGGGTAATTTAATTTTTGAACATTGCAGCTCGTCTCTGCTCCTGAAAGGAGAGAGATATAAAAGCGGTCACACTCGACACGCAGCAACTAGAGGGCGAAGTCAAACTTACTGGCTTTTTTCCAACAATCAGTTTTTCCACTTTCTGAACCTGAGACACGTGGTCTTCATTAGTCTTGAGCTCTCGCTTGCGAATCCGCTCGTATATCCCCACCAACATCTCTCTGGGGATGTCCTCCCCGTCATCAACCCCTGTCAGAGGATGGGAGAGAGAGAGAACAAAAAGGGATTAATGACTAATTTACAGATTTATGAATGTAGATGAAGCGCGGGCTGTCTTACAGTGTGGGCAGAAATGTCCTTCAGGCTTCACAGAAGATGAAGACTTCTTATTTCTTACACTTAATATTGCACTTTAATTACAGACTCTCCAATAGGCAGAAAAATTTGCTAGTCATGCAATACAGCTTTTAGCTAATACCCATAAAATCTGCTCAGGGTGGCTTAACAGCAAAGCTTTCTTGGTCATTATTTTTTTTAAAAGCCCCATATTGACAGAACCATTGATCAATGCTAAATGAATCTGATATTAAAAGCTGAAGAAACAGTGATGTGGTGGGAAACGCTGGAAGCAGCGTGGAGAGGCAGGGTAAATACCTCGCAGGTTTTTAACAAAGTCCTCCAGTTTCATCTTCCTCTCTGGCTTGACGTTTGGGCTGTACATGTCCGTGTTGAGGAGGATGATGGCGAAGGCAAGGATGAAAATGGTGTCGGGGTTTCTGAACTGTCGCACCACACCAGGGTTGCAGATGCAGTAGCGTTGGCTGCAAACATGATCGGAAAAACGTTGAAGTCAAACCAAACAAATGACATTAGTCTTTATTATTCGTATTATTATTATTTTAGTATTAAATCACTTGCGGGACTTTCTTTCCAAAACTTTACGCTCTTATCGGATAATTTTGGTGTTGTAAAAAAGACACCAGACATGTCCGTGTTATTAATTGTGGTATATAAAAAGGGAGAATAAAAAATATTCAGGCAACCAGAAAAGTCTCAGAGCCCTCAGGGTTAAGGCCTCTGCATACTCTGTAAGAAGCGAGAACTTTATTCTCACTCTCGAGGGTCCGAGAACAAAAGGACGTCATTTTGTTCCCACCAGCGTGAATGAGGACACTTCCTACATCGAGCTGGCCAAACTTTTTTCTGTTGGTCGGACATGTGAGGTGGGCGTAGATAAGCTGTGAAAGCAAAAGGGGTACGTAGCAACTTCTGCATTTTTATCGTTTCGAGGATGAATGAGCAACTTTAACTAACAGCTGATGGAGGTGGAGAGAAAGTACAGAAACGTTTCCAACACACGGTACATAAAGACACCGATACTGCCGCAGACACAGTCCTGCACTGTCACCAACCAATTTTCATGTAAAATAAAAAATAAGCGGGTCAACCGGCTCATTGCACACAGAGACAAAGACTTTAGTAACAATAAAACAGCACCAGTGAACTCAGTCAGTGCAGTCTGCAGCTGTCAAACAGGCTATTTTATGTGAGCTTGTGGTCACATCTGATGAGCAGTTATCATTAACTCCGACCCCGCTGAGCAGCTGCAGTGTTTACAGAGGCCGAGCGTCCTTCCTCACAGCTGATCGAAGCAAATGCTCTGCAGGAGCCAGAGCACCTATCTGACTTTCTGTCCGTGTTCGGGGGATGTACATTAAATGAGACAGAACTAACAACATCCAGCAGCTTCGGGGAACATTTTCCTCAACTTTTTAAATTATTTTTCTCTAAATTACTTTCGGTACTGATCTGGTCGAACAAAGTCTGGATTTGAAAAGGCTTTGCCTCACTCTGATGACTTCTGTTCAAGAGCTTTAAAATTAGGATTTCAACGCTTTGGTGTCACCTCTGTTTTGCAGCATAACAGAGCCTCTGCTCTCCTTTCACTATACACTATGTTGGTGGCAACAAACAGTTTAACGTGTGGGTCTAAGCTGATGTGCAGAAATGCCTTATTCCTAAATTCTGTGAAAAGCTCTTTAAGCTATCTAAGCTGGATTGGGGAGTGAAGCAATGCAATACCCTGCGTTTAAGGAGTTTCTCACCTGTAGGCCTCGATCAGCCGCTCAACCTTCTGCGCTTCTCCCTGAACCCGGATGTGGGCCTGAAACTTTCTGAGAGCTTCGTCCAGCTCCATAGCCGAGAAGTCCATTTCATCCACCACACAGCTGGAGAACACACACAGTGAAGGGCCAGTGACCACAACAGCAAGTTTCCACATGTGTTTAGAAAGGACTCTTCATAAAATGATTATTATCAATAAAAATGTTATCCTGGATTTCTGACACTTTTTAACACTTAATGTTAACGAAACAGTCATGCTTCAGGCCTTAAATCAAATGATGTCCTGAAAGATTCACCTTTAATCTCCAGAGTTAGATCAGTGAGGCAGGAGCTCCGCTTATAAGTGTTTCTCTGGAAACTATTTAATTTCTTCTCCCATCTGAAATAACATCCCCAAAATAAATGAAAGGGACTATACTCGATTTCACGTCCGGCTAGTTTTGGTGTGACGCTCTTTCTCTGCCAGGTTAATTTTCGGAACGTCCAGACTCCGATCAGCCAGTAACTAGCCGCTATCGCTAACTAAGCTAGCCGGCCGTGAAATCGGGTATAGTCCCTTTTAGTTTAGCATATCGTCATCACTTCAAGGACTGTTTGTAGAATCTTGGTCTCTAAAGAAAGCTGAGAGATGTGAGGTTACTAATGAAGAGTCAGACTCAAGATACAGGCTACTATGTCAGAGTAAATTCAACACAACACTGTAGAAAAAAATGCAAATGGTTTACACCTCCTAAAAGAAAACAACTTTACTTTTATTGAAAACCAAAGGATAGCAGCCTGATTCATCTAGGAATGTGTAATGTGCCCTAACTGTGCAAAAGATAGAAAAACTGTCTTATTGTGGCTACTAGCTTCTAGAGTTGTTGTCCCCATGACACTGATATCTTTGTAACCAGCAGAGTCTCTGCTTTTATATGCCAGCTTCCCATAGGAAAGCAACATTTCTCGTCTGTTGTTCATTCTCGCTTCGTGAGATCAGTTTGAGCTTCTCATATTGTATCATTCTGTGATCATTTGTTGCTGAATTACTTCTCCTAAAGTTACCTTAGGGGCAAAAGGTAAGCAAAAAAAGAGAAAAGACATCACTGAGACAAAGGATGTAGAGTTCAGATAACTACTTGAGCAATTCTTCAGAAGTGGGATAAACAAATGACATCTCATAATGTCTCACATTCATCTCACAAATGTCTCAGATTCAGACGAATAATAAAAGAATATAGCACTCACTCGAGGACATCCCGGTTGAACTGCTTCTGCCTGTTACCCAGGAACTCGCCAATCATCTGCCTGCTCAAGCCTTTCCTCTGCAGCAGGAAGTGAGCCACACCCACCGGGGTGTCTGGAACGAAGCTTCGCTCTATCAGATACTGAATGCCTTTTTCTGGTTTCCTTGATGGAAAAGAGTGAAAAGAGTTAGAGCAACAGAGGGAAAAAGGAAGGAGTGAGGCCACAGTCCAAATGTGTGATTATTCTACTGCACTACTGGCCCTGGCCGAGTGTGTGTCAGCCGAGGGATGGGTTTAGGGAATAAGGGAGGGCAGGAGGTGAGTGATGGGATGAGGACTGAGGGGACTTCTCTCTTTGGTTTTCATCACATATGATTAAAAGGAAGTTAATGATTGGCTTTGAAATCATCTTAGATTTAATGGAATCAGTGAGGCACAGAATGGACCTCAAGAAAACCAGACAGACTTTATCCAATCAGCAAGAGCTTCATGCAGAGATGTTCAACAACATAAAAAGACTGGAAAGAATGATCATGTCACTTTTGAGATTAAGGGTGCATGCACACCAGGATAGTCAGGGTGAACCCAGTTAGATTGAATTATCTTGATTTGGTCGATTGCTCAGTCCCATTTTTTCCTCAGTTGCATGATCCTTCCTATTTTATACTGACTCCACATGCCTATCAAACCCATCACCGTCTGATATTTCTAATTAAATGAATGCTGCTACAGTAATAGCACTCACATCAAATCAGGGGTCAGCATAGAGGAAGATTTGCACATGCAGGGCACATGTGGAACTTGCATTTGAAGACTGTTTCCTCTGTTATGATATAGCACCAGCTGCAAAGTGTGCATTGATGCAGACTCGTGATCTGAGGGCTGAACAGTCCGCTCGCCCTCCACATAACATGAGGTTTGGGACGTCCCTTAATATGGCAGAGCCTCCGTGAGAACATGCAAACGGAGGATTAGTTTGTAAGGGGCAGTTCAGGATTGTGCCAATGAATGTTCACTCTACTTCAAATTAACCATACTCATGCGTCCTGAAAGATGTTTGGGATGTTCTTACTTGTTGAAGAGGTTTAGGCCAATGCGGTAGTGTCTCTTGCGAATTATGTCATTGCTGAAAGCGGGTGAGTCCCAACTGTTGCGAGTTTCTTTGTGGTAAGTCTGTTTGCTGAGGGTCTGCTCCCTCAGGCTGTCCCGGGACGAAGACTCAGAGCTGCAGTTGATGGTGTCGTTAGAGTTCGATGTGCTGTTGATGCTGTCGTTGTCGCCGTCTGAGAAGTCCGACTCGGATTTGCTCTGCCGGTTCGCTGTGCCGTTGATTGCCAGGTGGGCCTCCAGCTGCCGGGGGCGGTGACGGGAAGCGTCGTCTTCTCTAGAAGGCCCCCGAGATGGCAAGCTGTGGCTGATGTGTTTGGGGCTGCTCTGCTGGTTGCTGAGGCTACGCTCATAGGCGTTCTGTCTTTTCAAAGAGCTGCGGTCTGAACGATCGCTCAACTCCACCGAGCTATCACTGGGAGGCTCTATGGTCAGCAGCGGTAGGTGGTCTACCCGCAGACGCTGCTCTTGGCATTCTAAGGATGGTGTACTGCGGCAGCTGGTATCGGTATCCCCCTTTTCATCTTTATGAACCAGGGACCAGTAGTCTTGGGAGGAGTTGAGGGAACGTTGTCGCAGGTCTGATTCTGTGCTAGAGGGGCGGTCTACAGACTGAGACAAACCCAAAGGGGGTGATAACTCTTCCTCATCAATGTAAAGGGTCACATCACTGTAAGATGCTGTCATCTCGTCCAGTTTGCGGTGTTCTGAGGAGCCTTGGGAAGGTTTTCCCTCCCTGTCTAAATCCTGGCGGCCTCTCCCTGGTTCTGGCTGGCTGTCGTCACTGTGTAGGCTTCGGCAGTTTAATGCATCATCTATGGACTCGGCTAGAGATTTGACCTGCCTGGAAAAGGCATCTTCTAGTTCTGTGATGGCATCTGCAAAGTCGCTCTGTGTGGTAGGGGTCTTGGCCTGCATGCCTCGTTCCCCACCATGTTCAGACTGAACCAGTGCACTGATTTTGGTGCCATCGTCTGTTAGTGAGACCTGCTTTCCCTCAAAGTAGGAGCTGTTGACTTTTTCAGGTCCTTCAAAGGAAAACTGCATTCTCATATTGGATAAAACTATCCGTCTGGACATACGGTTCTCCGACATAGAACTTCTAAGACGCTCAAAGTTTTTGTTCATCTGGTACTGGCGGAAGGCTGTCTGGATGGTGCGAGCAGCATGACGGGTTATGAAACGCCCACCATATTTACGCTCTAGCATTTCAACCTGCAACATAAAGAGGAAGGTTGATGTTGTAAGGGTCAGGAAGAAAAACATGGCACATGATGAATCTTTTTAATGCTCATTCCTGGGTGTTCCCTCAGATTTGTCAGCTGCCATGTCAACACATACTAAAATTAAACTAATGTAATGTCATGCACAGGAATGCAAAGGGTTTCCCCACTAAATAAGACGTTGTGAGATGTGACTGAAAGCTATGTAAAAACCAATTGATAAAGTGGAGACTGCAACTGCTGGACAAGAAAAGCCTGGATTTATGTCAGTAACTAATCAATTTCTCTACTCATACTTTATTAATCCCTTAATAATTTGTCATTAAAACCTTCCTTGTGTGAGGAAATTTCAGTGGGAGGAATGACTTTCATCAATCTTTGTTGCAGAGCTGTTGAAGAAGATGCTGGTTTGCAACGTGTGCATTTCTTCTCTGCACAATCAGCTCCAGCCTTGTCCTCAGCACAGAATCACAATTCTTGATGAATTGGTTCAGCTTCTTTAGGTCTCTGGCTCTGCTTCCCCACCACACGGCTTTAAATTTGATGCCCATCATCCTCCCACAGACCAAGATAAGTTATTTCTGTAATGGCCAAATACATACAGTCACTCTTTAAACAGAAAGCTATCCGGTGTAAACTGTATCCTGCATACTACTGTAAACAATAATGACAGTCTTATTTTTAGGGTGGTGTACAGTTCTGACTGCCCCCCTCTTCACATTTCACACACTGACCTGCTTTTCTACCTGTGGACCCATGGTGTAAAATGGCACTTTTCATGTGTAACTGCTTTAAGGGAGGACACAAGTGGATGTGAACTTGTCACGAAGAACATGTCAGGACCTTTCAAGACAACAATAACTGTCACTGCCTCCGAAGATTTCAGTGTCCAGAGATGCAGCTGTGTGGCCATGAATAGTTCAGCCTGACAGAACTTGGAGTGAAAGCTGATACAATTACCCTCAAATTATTAAGTTTGTGTACTGAAAATTGTTTCTACAATTGACAGTTAATTTATTTGAATAATTAATTTGACCCTTAAACCTCCAAACCAGTTTTTGCTATTTTTTGGTCCAACAAGAAAACAGAATTTATAACTGAGAGTGCTTTGTAGAAATAACACCCAGATCAACAGTGACCAAGTCTTTTCTCATCTGCACATCATTCTCTCAAGTTTTAGCTATCAGGAGAAAAATAGTATTGAAATGAAAATGTGATCAATAATGGGTTATCATGGATCACTCAATGTAGATTTACCATATTTTGTCTCTCAATAAATACTACATTTTGTGGCTGGACCTCCTGGATGGGATACAAATGTTTGGATAACCTCTGTAGATCACCTAAAGGTTAAGCTATCCATCACTATTCAGCCCAAAGTGAGAAACTAATCAGGTTAGAAGAGATACTACTTCTAGAAGTCTAGAGGATTTTTAAGGGTTAATGACAAATCAGATTTGATGACAACTTTGTTTTAGTTTTATCAGTTTGTATGTCTAATGTGGAACTGTTATCTTGTTATTTTGGTTTTATTTGTCCTTGCCATTGTTTATAATTTCAATAAAAAAGGAAAAGATAAGGATTCATATTTTGGAGACATTGGGCCTCTTTGTGAGCATTTTCGCCCTGAAACATCTCTGTGCATCGGCTCTTTATTCAACGCAGCAGATTGATCTTTGCCAGCTATTTTGTTTGGACTAACAGATGTGACCTGGATTGTTCCCAGGGGCAGAAAACTACTGCTACCTTTGATATATTTCCTGTACAGCTTATGTACAAGTCCCTTTGGGTATATCCAATCTAATTAGATTTTGTTCAGCATTTGACTTACAAGTCACCAAACAACAAAAACTGGGTTTCACATCCACTTCATTAGTTGCCCTGGAACTATAAGTGGGAATGTAGCTCATTGTAGACCAGAGTATGTATTGCTCTGTTCTTAATAGAAAAAAACTTCAATAAAATGAAAAGTGAGAGCGTTCCAAAAGATACAAAGAAAGGGTCTTGTGAGATTTAAGTTGGGATCAAAAAGAACGGAGTCAAATCATGTCAAAGTTTTTAGTGATCAACTGGTTAATGGTTTGAAAAATCTCCTTCTATCAGCTTGTTGTCCTTTTGTTAGGTGACCAGATTTTGGAGATAAATGAAAGCCCATAAAAGCTATAGGTGCTTCTGGTTTTCCTCATTATCATAAGTTACATTAATTTTAACCTAATGTTTCGGCTTCATCCATGTGAATGAAGACGTCTGATGAAGACGACTAGGCTCCTACGAAGAATCTTGACCCTAATAGAGTGAACAGTGCCAAAAACACCTGAGTAAATATTTACAGGAGTACAAACATCATAAAGGGTCTTAATCCCAACTTTGTCCATTCTAGATTTCTAAGATTCTCGATGTCTTCATCTACTGGTCTGAAGAAGTAGATATTTCCAGATATCTGGAACTGAACTGGCGGGTAATTCTTTAAAGCTTGAATGTGTTCTTGATAATGTAAAAGGACCTATGACCTCTCAGAGATCAACTTCTTTAAGCTATCTATAGCTGAAACATGTAGATGATGTTTCAGCTCTACTTTGCACAAAATGTGCAATTGTGGTTTGTTTCATGTGATGGGGGTGCATGAGCCTGCAGAGGTCAAGCAAAAGTCATGTGATGTGATGTTTGATGCCTCTGTCTGTTTCAACATGCTGCTGGCACCGTTTGAATGGCCACTTTGAATGTGAAGAATCAATTTCCTCAACACAAAAAACTGAAAATGCTGCTTCCTGCCATCTTGTGGGTCCAGGTAACTTTAGTTCAACAATCGGTTGCTCAAATCTTACTGTTGTTTGTAAAACAACTGAAAAAGCTGTAAATCATCATTTTTGTCAAGATTTAGACCACTGCCCTCATCAAAGTCTTAAACTACATCCATCTGAACACAAACCGAGACAGAATGTCAGTTCTGGTTCTGTTGGATCTTAGCTGACCAGAACACTGAACATCAGACCCACTCTAAAACTGGATGGGAATCTCTGGTTTAATTCCTACTTAAAGACAGCGACTACTTGGAATCAGCTGGTAACTACAGAACTACATGTGGAGTTCCACAAGGCTCCATGTTGGACCCCTATTGTTCAGCAACTACACACTCCCACCAGCTCACATCATGGAAACAAAACAAATATTTGATAATCATTATACTGACGACACTGAGCTTTATACTCCTGTCTCAGGGACTCTGGTCTCAGATAAAGCCTTACTTTGTGTCTTGTTCAAATCCATATGTAAATGTTTAAGAGGTCATCTGAAATGAATGTGTTTGGAACCAAAGGTGAGTATCCAGCTTCAGTCATCAGCAATGTAAAAAACAACCGATCAGTTCAGAAATATTGGTGTCATTATGGACTCTAAGACAAATATTAATATCCAAGAACCAAATCAGTCTTTAACCACATGAGGAATATGACTAGAATAAATTAACTGATGACTCAACATGGTTTAGAAAAACTTTGTTTTCTGTAGTCTTGACTGAAATGAAGTTTTTACACAATTCTTCAAAAAAATCTCTAAAATACCTGCAGCTAATTCAAAATGTTGCTGCTTGTGTCCTCACCAAGACCAGAAAGTTACACTGGTTCTGGTTCAGAATATAGACCTGACCTTCTGACACCATATGAGCCACAGAGACTTTTCAGATCATCTGGGTCCAGTCTGCTGAAGTCTGATCCAGATCTGGAGAGTCCTGGAAACCCTGAAGTGTGATCCAGATCTGGAGAGTCCTGGAAACCCTGAAGTGTGATCCAGATCTGGAGAGTCCTGGAAAACCCAAAGTCTGATCCAGACCTGAGTTCTTATAAATCTAGTCAGAAAATTGATTATTTGCCACAGCTTTTAATTAGTAAGATTTTCTTTTTCTTTTTAAACGTTTTCTCTTGATTTCAGCTCGTTCTGTTTCTATTTAACTTCTTTTAAGATTTTTATTTTTTTTACTCCTGTTGTTAATGTTTCTTTTGCATCCTTTGTTGTGACTCTTAATGTTTCATGTAAAGGCTTTGAGTCCTTTAAATGCCACGTTTTGAACAAATAAACCTGTCTTGCCTTTGTGAGGAAGCTAAAAAACCTGCTGCAATTCACCTTAGAGTCCAAACCATGTTCATGATGTATTCACAGCAGTAAGTTAGTCTGAACCCTTCTGAAACTTCCTGCATTAAGTAGTAACTTTGTATTTTGCTGTGCTTCCTGGGTTTAGGTGGGAGCAGATTCTCTGTGTGTGGTACATATGCAACACCAGGTTTATGCAGATCTAAAGCCTTCCTCAGGTCTCAAACACATCCCTCCCCCTTCTCTCACCTGCTTATCCTGGAGGTCAGATGAGAGTTCATAGCTCTCGGACAGCGAGCGGGAGCGCTTGATGGCCTCTTCCTCTGCCTGCTTGCGGAGGATGGACTGGGAGTGCTGGAGCTTGGGCCTGCGGGGGCGTGGGAGGCCCGGCAGCAGGATGCGTCCGTAGAACTGGCTGTCCAGGTGCTCGTGGCTGAGCCCGCCGCTGTGGGTCACTGGGATGCAACCGTAGCCACCGCTGTGGTCCACAGAGGTGCCCACCTCGCTGCCTGGGGCATCACCTTCCACACTGGACACACAAACACACAGAAAACACGGCAACTTAGCGGCTGCCTTGTGTGTTAGTGAGGAGCACGTGACAGATGGGAAATGTGAACTTTGATACTGCTGCTGGGGTATAAATACGAGGAAGAGAATTTATAGCAGCAGTCTGGGTGCCGCCTGTCAGCAGAAAACACCTCTGGCGGAACGAAACCGTCTTCATGAGAGGAGATGAAGTCTTTATGTATAAAGGCACAGAAAAGCTTAACCATCATAGAATAAACACAAAATCATGAGGAGCACTGTCACTGTCATGAGGTCATTAGCTGACCTAAACGGCTCATTACATAACCAGCTCACTTTCTCCACACCTGACACACTGTTGAGGTTTGCTGGTTCATGCTCTGCTCTTGTAAATCACTGTTTTACTGGTAAACTCACACTGAGAACATGCGGCTGCTCTCCCAGAGCAAATAGTTTGCTTGTTTTACACAGAAACAGAGCAGGAGGCAGTATAAGCACCCAGGAAACAGAAATTCAGTTTCATATAATCACTTCTGCAGACTGAAAGCAGCTAAAGGCAAACATGAAAGTAAAACATTTTTCAGAATGTTAAACAAGCACAGGCAGAATCACTGCATTTGTTCCCTGACACACCCCATAATGTTATCAGGACTGTTTGCTCACGTGCTCATGTGCTAACGTGGACCTGGACAAGCCGACACTAACAACAACTCCGCAACCTTGGACTGCCCCCCCCCCCCCACCGTGCTTCTGGATCAGAGACTTTCTCAGCAACAGGCCACAGAGGCTTGGGGACGTCACGTCATCCACGCTGATCCTGAGCACAGGCACACCACAGGGATGTGTGCTCAGTCCGGCAGTTTTCCCCCTGTTCACCCATGGCTGCTCTGCTCTTCATTCCACAAACATGCTGGTGAAGTCTGCAGATGATCCAGCACCTGACAGGATGCTGTTCAGATAACAATCCGCTCCTGAACCCACAACAGACTGAAACACAGCTTCTTTCCCAGGGTAAAAAGGGTAAAGCAAAGGGTTAAAGGCTGTGAAATCTGCCCAAACTTAAAAAAAATTTCTGTTGTAAACCATTAAATGCTGTAAGTAAGGGGAAAAAGCATTGTCTTCTGTTATCTGATAGTAAATTTGTCCTTGTAAAACAGTAATATCAGCGAGTGAAATCATGAAAAGGCCCGCTGGATCTGAACCCTTCAACAAGGATGAATCCATGTAGCAGGACGTGGCATGTTGTTCTCTATCTGCCATCTAACCTCGGATCAACTACCCGAGCCATCACTCAGAGAGGAACGTCTCCAATTCACCAGAACTGGAGCCAACGGGAACAGCATCAGCTTTTCCTCATCTTCACCCTGACACTAACACTAATAATAAATCAGAGCTTTTTTACCTTAAAGCAACTTCACTCCCAAACAAAACAAGATCAATATCATTTCATTTAGTTTATCATTTCTATGATGGATGAAGCGGAGCGGCTCAGGAAGGACATCCGCCTGGAGATCATTTATCACTGCATAACCTTGTCAAACATGCAGACCTCTGCAGGAGGATGTGTCAAGGTTGGACAATAAAGCTTAAACAAAAAGCTTCAAACGTGAGACTTGAAGCTCAGAAGAAGTTTGTAGCCAGAAACCGGTGAAGATGAAGGATTTATTCATTCTGCACACAGTAGAGGAGTTTAACATGCAATTTACTTTGTTGCTCCATTATTTTGTTATACAATATTTTATAATCGTACCCAATCGCAGAATACCCAGAAAATACACATCAGTATATCTTGTGTCTGAGTTGCACATACAATACTCTAAAGCACAAAAAACTCTGAAAAAAAGGGAAGTGGACACTGTCTAATGTGTTTCAATGGCTAAACGCGCTCTGATTGGCCAGTCGGGTGTGACGGCAGGACTTAGCCAATGCTTATTTCAACCTTTTTCTGTGAATGGAACAGCTCGGGGCGAGTCAGGAAGGAAACTTTGGATGAACATGGTGGCCACGGTTACATGATTTTTAATTCGAATGAATCATTCAGAGTGAAATAATTCACAAAGTATGTTTTTTGTGTTTACATGGAAATAATTTTGGATTTTTGTGTACATGGAAAACATGTTTGTTTGCCTTTATCCAGTTCCAATTCAGATCTGGGGTTTGGGAAGATTTCTGAAGGGAGGTGATTAAAACTCTTGTGTAAACATGAGCAACATAGCAGTTCTCTCCAGTGGCTGCGTGTGCATGTGTGTGTGTATCTCATAGCGTGCTTGTGTGTAGGGTTAGTGTGCCCTGCAGGTCATATCACCATGTTACACTACTGTTGGCAACAATATGAGACTGATTTGATCCCCCACCCAGAGATCAATATGAGACGATATCGCAGCTGATTCAACACAACCACCTCCACTCACATCAAATCCCAGATAGAAACTAATGATTATTTATTGACATCCTCATTTGGACGGACGGTCAGCACGCTGATGGATTGTTAAACATCTGGTTAAATTTTGAATCAGCTGCAACTGAAAAGTCAGATTTACATATTTTCTGATAAGCTTATTAAACCTTTTTGGGTCGTGTGGGCACCAGAGCAGAGCCGGGATAAATCATCTTTGTTCCAGTCATTTTTATAAATCTCTGGATTATTTTGCAGTTTTGTGTGTTTGGGGGATTTTCTGCCTTTCAGAGTCGAGTCACAGTAAAATAAGCGGAAGGCTGTCATGGGATAAGATCTGTCATCAGAGAAAATGCTCTCTCTTACCAAGCTGGACACTCAAAGCTCAATATAAAGCCTCTTCCTGCGTCTTCATCCTCATTCCTGTGCATCCTCATCACAGTTTGAACTACAAAAAGAAGAAATCTCATCAGAGAGACAGTCCATTCATCATAGACTGAAGGTTGGGCTGGAACGAGTCTGCCCTAACAGGGGAGGTTTAATTGGAAATGCTTATTTGTTTAGATGGAGGAGAGATTTAGCATGCTACGTGGCTTTCTGCTTTCAGCAGTCAGGCTGAAGCGTGAAACGCGTCCAACATGTTTTCTGTTAGCAGTCAAGTTCTCCATCACTACAAAGAATCGGCTCTTATAGACAAATCTTTTGCACGTGAGACATCTGTCTCTCCTGTCCTGTTCTATGCACATATCTCTGGTACAACTGTTACTGACCTGATGTAGAGGTGACGCCTGTCTGAATATGTAGAAAAAGAAATGTATATGGCACTCGGGTAAAGATGAAATGTGTTGCATCATTCAGCTGTAATATTATAATGACAATAAATATCCTAAAGTTTTTTATATTTTGTGGCTGCATTGCTCTACAGGATATCAGGTAGTGTCTACCTGCTGCAAATTGAATGTTAGTTTGCATACTGACCATTTCTATGATGAAGACACTGTTGTTTGGAGACAGTCAGCTTAATGCAACTTAACCGATTCCTGTCTAAGAGAGTTCAATCTTTAGAAGTGGCATGGATTTATTTTGATGGACACACCATGTGGTCAGTATATGAGGACAGACTGGGATCATAGACCTACATGAAGATGGAAGTGCCACTTAGAGGACAGAGAATGAACTGGTACAGGCCTGAGAGAACTGGCAGCCAGACTTATATTAAAACTGTCAGGTAGAAAATGTTGGGTTTTATTTACTTGATCTGATTGGTGTGGTTCTGCAAATTCTCTGCAAATTCAACAAGTCAAAGTGATTTTTTTTCTAAGTGATCCCAGCTGTCAGGATGATGATGTAACAATAGTTTATCTCTGGGTTTATAAATCTATCTAGTAATGCTCACAGTTTACTTCAAGCTTTCATCAAGTTGATGAATTTAAGTGGATTTCTGTGATGATCATGCTAACCTGTTTTGTTCTGGTCTGGACGATACTGATGAGAAACAAGTCTGCCAACAGGTGATTTCAGTTCATAAAATTACAGAAATTGTTTAGTAAAATAATCCTGGACCCAGCATAGATAAAAAAAAGAAAATAATTTTATTATCGATCCCTGAATATTTATCGTTATAAACTTCTACTTGTTCTGATCCACTAAATCACATGATGCTACAAATAAGCATCTGTCTCGTCTTTTCCAGGCACTTGAATCAAACCTATACATACCTGATCAAGGAGATGCACTTTTTGAATGCTTCTCTGTCAGCATTTCACAACATTAATGCATCTATGCAAGTGTTTACTTACAATTATCTCAACTGGAAACTGGCTGCAGCATGTGAGGAAATAAACTGCTCACAAGGTAGCATAGGGCATGCGGGGGAATTCACTTCTTCCTGCAACCTGCATACTACTAGCGTAGTATGTGTTTTTGAAAATAGGTGATATTTATTCATTTTCTTGCGAAACACAAGTCGAAGCATTCTCTGAGAGTGCAGATGAAAATGAAAGAGGAGAGTTTGGTCCAGAGCTGGAGACTAACAGACTTCTACAAGCATTCATCCAGCCTCATTAAAATTAATGCCCAACGCCTCACCAGGAAATCCCATTAAAAGTCCAGGCGATGCATAAAACAGTTAAACAGGAGGAATGAAAGTCCAAAGTTCTTAAAATATGTCAACACAGGGGAGCTCTGAAGCAACTGTGAGTCATCCCTTAATAAATAGAGAATGGTGTGAGGACCAATGCAGGAAGGAAGGCTGATGACAGAAGATCAGAGGGAAAGTTTAACAGCAACATTTGGTCGAACTTTTTTAATTTACACTGTAAAAACATTCAGAATAAATTAAAACCTTTAAATGCAGGTGTGTAAAGATGAAGTAATAAAACCATTGATCTGTTCACAGACCAACAGATCTAATGAAGGATTCATCAACCGGCTGATGGACCAGTTCTACACTTTAAAGTTGGTTGGTGGAGGTTTGGCTGCACACTAGTGCTGAATGAAGCGCTCCGTACATTAGGGGTCCCACACCACGTGCATGCACTCATACTTAAGCGGTCAAAATGACAAAAAGGCTGTTAAATTTAATCGTTTTTTACGACACAGACCGATGCAGCATCAAAACATAACTGATTATTAGTAATGCAATTCTGAGTAATATGGTTTCTTGCTTTTCCGGCAGTGGAACAATAAAGATCATGAACACAAGCAGCTGAAATGGGTTTCCTATTTCCTGGACTCTCCCTTAGAGAAAGGATGAGAAGCTTGGTGATCCAGGAGGAGCCAGGTGAGGTGGATCTGCCGTCTGGTTAGGATACTAGTGATGCGCCGGCCAACCCGTGATCACGGGTCGAGTCATTAAATATGCTGATTCAGTGCGCAGAATCTACAATCTTCTGTCAGAAAAGCAAGCAACGTTGGCCACATACGTTTTACCTACCGAATAAAATCAGCCCCTAGTTGCCTGTTTAGTGTGTATATAAGAGCAGCAGGCTGGTTGTGAAAGTTGGTTCGGTTATTTTACATGTTTTTGGATAAAACCCGGCCTGTGCATCACTACTGGACGCCTCCCTGCAGAGGTGTCTAAGCCACATCCCACCCGGGGTCAATTCCCACCACTGACTTGACCCCGGGAAGACCCCGAACATCCTGGAGGAACTATATTTCTCACTGGCCAGGGAACTCCTCTGACCCCCCCCCCACCAACACCAGATGAGCAGGCAATGTGACTGGAGGGGGAGTTTGGGCTTCTCTGTTCAGTCTGCTGGAACCCGACTCTTTAAACGGTAGAAGTTGAAAATAGCATTGTTTACATGTTTATGAGGTTTGCCAATATCAGGACATCAGAAAGATTTCTGAAATAAATGGGGGCTTCATGATTATCTGACTGCTTGTATTCACTGACAAAAAGCAGCAGTAGAACACCAGTGAAGATGCACAGGCCTAATTAAAAGAGATTAATCTGTGGACGCATGAACAACAAGGTTATGGACATGTTGGGGATCCTTCCAAGTCCTTCTCAGAGTTCCAAAAGAACCTTTATAACAGACACAGACCAGAAACTACTTCCTCCATGTCGTCCCCACAACCGACCTCATCACAGCGAGGACTTTTCATACCACAAACCCCAGCTTGATGCAAATTTTGTGCCCTATCAGAATCTATGTCCGCAGGGGGCGCTAGTGGACGTTTCTTTGCATCTACATCTTGAGAATGCTTGTATAAAGTGTGAAAACATGATGATGCAGGTAGAGTCACATCTTCTGATGGGGACCGCTGTTATCCCGGCTCTGTGAGGGGCACACATTCTGCTGTTTGGGTGTAGCTGCATTATGATGAAACCAGGCTTCAAGTGTTTTCCAGACTTTCCTCATTCTCTTAGCCGTATTGAAAGCTTTGGTTGAATAAATCCTGTACAAGTTAAAGCTGGAGGGAAGGAATACAGCGGGAAAATCAGCCAGAGTCTGCCCTCTCCATCTACTGCTTTACGCTGGCACTGAGTTCCCTGCATTAAAGACGATGGATTGAATGAGCAGCAACGGCACTTTTGTTGGACATTAATTAATGATTTCTCTCCGGAGCTTGGCAGCTGTCCTCCAGCCGAGGACTGAGCAGAAGTGAAATGTGAAACCTGCATCAAGGCGAACTCAGAGCCAAAGTAGAGGCTGAGAACATGTCAGCAGAAGCAAACTTACCAGCTGTGCGAATCCAGCTCCAGTAAGGACTGGGTCCTGTCTGCGGTGCACTGCAGACACCACATGTTGCCCTCCGAGCCCCTGCTCCGTGCCCACAACCCCCCGATCTCTGTTACGCCATCCCTGACTGGCTTCCCTCTGTCCTGACAGGAAAAATGCCTCCCTCTCCTCGGAAACCTCTTTCGCTGCAACCTTCCCTCTGAGACTTCTGAGGAGGGGGCGTTTGCAGGAAGAGGGAGGGAATTCCTCCAGAGGAAACTGGGTCGTGTGGCTGTGGGAGCTGATGGCCCACAGATCTATAGGGTCTCAGACAGGATGGGGCATTGAGTCAAAAGAAAAACTAATTTGAGAAGGAGCAAGCTTTATTAATAGCAAGAGAATAGAGGATGAGGCCTGGGGAATCCCCTGGATGTGCAGCGTTAGCCGCAGTAACTTGAACTTTAGCTCCACATAAACGGCTTCAGATGTTGGCCTTCAGCTTCATATGGAAGAAATATTCAGCTTCTGATGATCACCTCCTCACCACTGATCAAAGCTCACATTAAATGATCCTATCACGACTGTGGTCTTCCAACAGGGGAGTGGATAACAAGCAACAGCTGCTCGGCCAGCTGACCCACCAAATCCTCCTGAAAGGAAACATCTCAGTTAACCCTTAAAACACAACCAGATCTCCCCGAGTTCGGTCTCAGGACAAGTAGTGTGTAACTCTGTGGGGTAAATAGAAATGGACAGCTTTCCCTTTCAGTGATCCATGGAAGTTTTTGGGCATTTCCATCCTATCCAGGAGGTTTACAAGTGTTTATTCAGACTCTACATGGTAAATCTACAATGATGATCCATGCAAATACCATAACCTATCACATTTTCATCAAAAAAAGGTCAATATCACTGCTATGTTGTAAGGAAAACCTCTATTTTGACCTGGAAATGATGATGAAATGACTTTCTGTCAAACTTTCCACCAATCAGAGAGCTTGAATTGAGGGTAATATCCAATCAGAAGCAGCCAAAATCAACACAAAGTGTAAAGTGTGCCTAAAAAGAAGAAAATAATGGTCCACTATGGTTCATTTTCTATAGGCTGGTTTATAATAAAAAAAAGGTAAAAATAGGTATGAATATTGTGGACTTTTAAGGGTTAAAAGGGAACTTCTAAATCCTGCTTTTACACTGTTGTTTAGGGTGATTCCTTTCTGCACTCCTATTCCCACTTCTGCCTTTTCCCAAAAAAGCGAAGCAATGAGCAGGCTGCTCCATTTCTGTATACTGACATCATTACCCAAACAATGGGCGTAGACCAAGTGGACTAAAGATTTTATCTCCCCAGTAGAGCAGCATGATAACAGAGCTAACACAAGTTTGGGTGGAAAACTGCCTTTGACCTCAAGTCTTCTGAACAACAACCTGTGGAGAAACGTTCTCATTTTCCTAAAAAGGAGTCCAACAAACCAAATTCTTAACGACTCATTATAATGTGGAAAAAAATCCTGATTACAGTGTATAAAAGGTACAACTGATACAGAAGTTGGTGCAGAATGAAAAAAAAGAGTAAAATGTTTCCCATACGATGAAAGTTCATATAAAGTGAGGCAGAATGAATTCCTGAGTTTATTATAGTTATCATAGGGAGCATTATAATTTCTAAGGGGATACTGCAGGGAATATATTAGTACATACATAACAAACATCCATATACTGTATCTGACTGT
>JBBBVT010000003.1:401171-413102 GCA_037177035.1 Craterocephalus eyresii
CCCCCCCCCCCCCCCCCCCCCCCCCCCCCCCCCCCCCCCCCCCCCCCCCCCCCCCCCCCCCCCCCCACACGGAGTCAGAGTTTATGTTTACCTGCTCCTTTCACTGTTTGTTGTGTTTACTGTGTTTGGTGAGAGAAATGTTTGCGGTGAGCTTTATCTGAGATAGCACATCCTGAGGAACCGGATGTTAATAGACGGCACATTTACCATGAGGAACAAACTCCAGGACAATAAAAACCCTGGTGTGTAAACATTACGAACTACATCTGTGCAGAAGACAGAACCAACAAGGCGTGAGTCGGCGTGCTTAGGTGTAAAGGGGTGTTTAGATGCTGGAAGGTTGTGGGACATTAGAGGCCCATTCCAGGCTGAGGACAGTCTTATAACAGGACATCAGAACCAGATGTGGTTACATCGTACAGAAGAAGATAAGCTTTTATAATTTAGTCAGGTATTGGAATCTCCCAGCGGTGTTTTGACACTGACACCAAAACAAAGCGATTGCCAGCTATTACAGGTACTTTGCTTCATTTCTCCTCTCTAATACGTTGTCGGACATTCGTTGAGACTATCAGAGCACTTCAGTGTGGAAAAAAAGCACACTTTTAGGGCGAACTTAGATGTAGTGCTAGCTGCCCGATACTAATCATTAGCTGTGCTGCTAGCTGCCTGCCCGGCTAAATACTGGAGCGATCTCGAACGTTCCTTTCCTCATCCTTCACATGTATGAAAGGAAAGATGACAACACGCCCCAGGTTAAAAATAAGCAAAATTCTCCTTTAAGGCCCTAAAGTTAAATTGCAGGCTTGAGTTTGACTGGAGTAGAGGAGTTCCTTAGACCCTGTTCAGCAGATGAACAGCAGGCTTGCTACCATACTGGACCATCTGGAGCTTTAATAACAAACACTGGCATCCATGTGCCCATCATCAAATACAACAGTGGTTTCTTTGTTATATCTGTAAAGACTTTATCTTTGGGAAGTAGTGGACTGCTAACCTCTAACCCTTACATCAGATATCGCTTTTACAAATTTGAAAAAGTCTGCCTGCTGCAGAGGTTTTATTACAGCTTTCACTGGGAAGCTGTTCATAATAATCCCGATCTAAATCCCTTTTCCTGACTTCTTTTTGCATTCCACTCATTTCTCCTCCTTATTTCTCTCTGAAGTATTTACAATGAGCCCAGCTGCTCTAAGTGTTGAACACAAAACAGAAAAGTATTTCTGGTGTGTAAACGATTATTTATCTGAAAGTTTTGGGAAATATGTGACCAAGGTTCTGCATTTCTACGTATTTCCATGTTTACAGTAGAAACAGATGGAGGCTGTCATCATCCAGAGAAGATCAAAGTTGTGATTGGTTATCTCCACTGGTCTGATTAGGCTCCACCCACTATTCTTTACATCTCTACTGGTGTTACATTTTAATCTAAATTAGTCTTTGCCATTTTATTGGGCGATATCCTGACTCCAGGTCGGAGGATATTCCGACTCCTTTGATGTGGACATTTTGTTCTGACTATAAAATCTGCAGAAAAGCATTTTAAGGGGATTTTAAAGGGAGAATCCGTCTGTTTGCCGGTTTACATGCAGGAGGAGTCGGTACTGCTTCGTGTTGGATGGTTCATGCGTGTCCTCTCTGTTGTAGGATGCTGGCAGTCAATATGATTCTGTCGCTTTTACAGCTTGTTGAAGCTTGATTATTTTTGATTCCTTCTACAATCCACTTACACTTTAATTATGAACCGTATGAAACAAACACAAACAAGCGCGCTACGTAAACAGCAACCTGGAGGATTAGTGCTGCTTCCCTCTCCTTCCATTGACTTGAAGCAGAGATTGTAGCATGTTTTCAGAAGTACCGGCACATGTCGAGTTCTCTCAGCTGTGCGCGTCTTCCCCGCTATAGAACAAGTTAATCTGCCCGGGAAAACAAACGCATGCACCACTCAGCCTGAGGGCAGCCTCGGCCGGACCAGCAGGGCAGCTGGGTCTCTAAAGCCGTTTGGCTCCCATTCAGCTCCATAATCCTGGGCTCAGAACCCACCCACGTGTGGCCCTGCCCTCTCAGGCCTTACGCCATGCGAGGGAACCAGCTATGGAGGATTAACTTAACCAACCACCGGCTCTCATGTAGCACACTAAGAGCACGACTCAAATCATTGACTTAAAGGCTGATAGCACCCGCATGCACATATCTGCACACGGCCCGTTCAGGAAGGAAAAGTGTGCATCCTTACGCTGTAAATGGCAGCGAGGAGCTGGCCGATGAGAACACAGTGGATGTTGTGATAATGAGCATATGGTGCAGAGTCTGTTCAGTGTTTATGTAACGCTGCTGCAGCTCCTCTGACCACAGAGCAATTATTTAGTACGTCTGTGCTAATCCTCCTGCTGGAGAACTTCTTCCTTCCTGCTTCTGACCTGCCTATAAGCCTGACTGCTAAACCTGCACATTTAGCCCATGATAGTAAGCACACAGCAGATTCAAGCATCCAGTTTCACCAACATGCTGGTTGCATGCTGGACCAGCTTCATTTACGAAGGATGAAAATGTCCACTTGCAAAATGACTGCTGAACAGATTCATATTTTTTCAGCTCTTTTGGGTCATTTTCTCTGAACAACTTCAATTCTGAACAAATAAAACAAATAGTGAACAATTATTGAGACTTTAACACTTTAAATGCCAGTTTGGTCACTTATCTATAAAAAAAACAAAAAAGGAGTAATTTTGCATAAAAACAAATGTTGGCAGACATGGCAGGGAACTTATTATTTGTGTTTTGTAAAGTGATAAAACAGTAAGAAGTCATCCAGCTGGAATCTGAAAGTTTGAAATCCTGAAAATCTTTAAATGTTTGGTCGTTTTGAGGTAGTTTTTGGAGCAGTAGACTTTATCCATAAAAACCCAGGAGAGTCGTTCATCTTTCAGTGTCCTGCTGAAGAAATAAACTTTTCTTCTGCCTGAATCATTTTCAGTCAAAACTGTGCTTCATCTTTCTTTTGTGGCTTGAAGTGCATATATGACTAAAATAAACTGAACTATAAACTAAACCTCTTCCAAGAATTAAAAGTTGAATTCCAAGACTTTATAACAGGGATGCCCAGGTCCGGTCCTGCAGAGCTGCTGTCCTGCATCGCTTCTCCAACACCTGAACGGCTCGTTCGCAGGCGTCTGTCTGTGAGGGAATTCAGCCTTTTGGTTCCAGTGTGTTGGAGGAAGGATGCGTGTAAAAGTTGCAGGTAGCAGACCCTGAGCACAGCACTACAGCGCCTCTGTTATAAAGGAAATAAGAAGAGCCATAAGCACTAAAACAGCCAACTGTTGGCCAGATGAATAGACATTGTTACGGTGCAGTTTGAGGAGAAATGCCTAAAAAAGACTTTTAGGTCCTGCGATTACCTGGGACTGTTTTCCAAAAAGACTAAAATAAGAGCCAAGTCTTAATAAACCAAATTGATCCTTCCAGTAATCCGGTCAGATTTAATCCGAGTTAGAGTAAACATGCAGAGTTCTGGCCCAGACTCACCCCCCCCCTCCTCCTTGTGCTGTTTGCTTTTACTTTCCTTCTCCACAGCAGAGCGGAGCATTTATCATCAAACCTGATCTCCAATGACACACTCTCTGATGCAATCTGATGATTCACAGCAGGAGCCTTTTCTTTCCCCCCAGATGTCCTCCACAGATACGCTGCGATGCTACGTCACGCGTTGCAGCCCCAGGCTCTGACTTTTGTCATTCAGATTTCCAGCAACTCGTCCGGACGCGCCCGTGCTTCCTGAGAACACGTGGCACATCCAAACAGCTTCTGTTTGCTGTGAATTACGATGTGTGGAGAACACACACTAAAACAAAACAGCGAAGAGAAAAGATGTTCCTCTATCTGTGGGAGCACACAGATTATGGTGCACGGCTGTATGTTATCATTCTGGATCACCTGACTCCATGTCTGCAATGCCAAACAAGCCATTATCTCAGGGGAAAACAGCTGACTGTGACAGCCTTTTGTTGGGCTCAGCTTTCCAGCCATAAGCAGCTGGTATTTTAAATTTCAGCACCTGCCTTTACACCAGCAGAACTATGCCGTCTGAGGGGTGTCAGGCTTTTACTGCTCTTCCTTTGAAAGGAAAGTGGGCTGGAGAGAAGTGGGAAAGTTTCATTTTTACAGCTGGCTCTGAGTAGTTCTGAAAGCATCAGCCACAGCATCGGGCCTGACTAGAAATGGAAAATCAACATATTCATCAGGGGAATTTCTGAGTAAATTTCACATATTGCATACTGGGATGCGTGACTGTTTGCAGGGATCAGCTAACACCAGCATAAGCAGCAGATATTTGGACTACGACACGTTTTCCTGGAACATTTCCGACTCCAGGTGCAGCAAATTACTTCTGTGAGATGGGATTTAATTCCAGGTGGAGTGAGCGAGTTTGATAGTTTAATTATTGCTACCTTACATGATCCTCACATATCTGGGAACCAGCCATGGCAGAGTTAGAGCACCTTGCTGGTTGTTAACTTCATCACAAAGCCAGAAAGTGAGTCTTGTCACTGTGGATGGCCTGAATGTGACCTCCCAGCTTACATCACAAACAGCAGAGAGCGACAGGCCAGAGGCAGAAAGCAAGCAAGGCTGAATCTGCATCAGAACATCCCACAGGGGGCCTCCATGCCCCCCCCCCCTTAAAGGCCCTTCAGACAGATCTGCTGCCATGGTGACCGATGGGCATCCCACCATCAGGGCAGAGTTATGCAGTCTGACAGACTACGGCTTCACCTGCTGCTTTCAAGGACATTTTATCCAGATGAGGGAAGGTCGAGGAGCTCAAGGAGGAGCAGCTGTACATCATCCGCTGTGAGGCAAAGGCCGGAAAAATGAAGGAGGGAGTAATGATGGGAGGGAACCCGTCTGGTTCAGGGAAAACACGTCACAAACTGCAAATATGCAAGAATTTACAGGAAAAAGATCCCAAATTAAACACAGAACTATAAAAGTTTGGGATAATCAGCTTGTTGCATGATTTCAGAACGAACCGAAAATGCTCTTAAAATTCAATTAATTTGACTTTTTCTACACCAGAGGTGTCAAACATACGGCCAGGATCCTGAAACCCATCAGAGGGTCCAATCCGGCCTGAAGGATGAATTTAGTGAATATTAAAATAATATGGAATATATTTAATGAAATATATATATCCTATAAAGTAGGTTAACTGAGCTGAGCTGGCTGATGTGGCCGGGCAGAGGGAAGTCTGGGCTTTCTGCTTGCTGCCCCGCGACCCGACCCCGGATAATCGGACGAGGACAGTACGGCAGGTTAACTGTAAATGTAAGAAAAGTCATTGTAATCCCTAATTTGTCCGGGGGTTTGAATTTAAACCATTTCCAAGGCAGGAGGATAATTTGTTCTATCTTTCTGACTCAGTTTATATAATGAGATGAGTCAGTTCAGACGTCAGGACACGCATGGACATGTAAACGTATAACTACTTGGTGTTAAGGTAAGTTTGATTGTTATGTGAAATATTGGATTTCTCACTTCTGGATAGATAGGATTACATATTTGATGGTTTTATAGATCCACGCTGGTCTGGAATAAACATGGAAATAAATTAGATGTAAATAAAAATAAACTGAGGCAAAATCTCACAAGATCAAATACATAAAAAGGTTTACAATGACATTAATAGAATAACTGTATAAATGAAAATAACAAATTTGGAAATAAAAAAATGATCGTATTTATAAAAACAAATGTAAATTAATAGACCAGTTTTGGCTGTTGTCACTGATCACAAGACTTTCTCGTTGGCAAAACTCGTGTCAAAAAACCTGACAGCAGGCGTATGGCTCCGTGCAGCTAGCTTTTAGCTTTTCATGTTGCATCCCTGCTGTGCCTTCCATTACAGTGGACATCCCAAGGATGATGGGCTAAATGTCCTCTGGCCCTGAATGACAGGCTAAATGTCGACAACAGTTCGGTTCAGTGTTGATAAAATGTTGTTTTTATTTCCCTCTGTGGTTTCAAAAAACAATGTTTTCTTACAGTAGTAAGCTAGCTGGGAACATAAAACGTTAACTCCCAAATATAACATGGAGACATCCCGAATGTTAACATGGCATCTGCGTCTTGTGTTTTCTTACTCGACTTCGACACAAAATGTTTTTGGCTCTTTCCACAGCTGAAGGTCTAATACCCATCCTGCCACGAAATATCTAGATAATTCTGCCCATTAAGTGCAACGTTGATGGACTGTAAATTTTAAGGTAAGCTGGGCTGATTTGGAGTTTAGATAACATAAAAGCTGAACTGGTCTGGAAAGTGTGACATCAGCTAGCACCATCCTTGATGAACATTAGCGCGAGCGGGTCCCACATCGCTTTTTGCTGCCCAGCATGGTGGGTGATAAATGTGAAGTCACTAAGAATGATCCTTATTTCAAATAATGTAAAATGAAATATTAGTGAGAATAATTTTTATTGATGGAACTGAGGGGAGATGTTTTTCAACCAAAAACATGTAAAAGAAGCATCTGAGCCACAAATGGAGTCTTAAATGTTCTGGTTCACTAACAGCTTGTATCAAACACTCGCCTTTATCATCGTCTTCTCATTTACACATCAGACCACCTAACACAGGACACGCTATTAGCATATACATCTTGTGTTGTTTGCCTCTGTTTTAATAACCTGCATTATCACATAGTGTAGCCTCAACTCTGGTAAATATCACCAGACATGCTGAGTAGTGTGCGGTAACTCTGCCAAGCTGCTGTCAGAAAGGATGCAAAATATTTCCAAACAAGCCAAACCATGCAGGAGGATTATGATCTTACCTGCACTGCACCCAAACTCAGGTGACCCCAGGCCTGTCTCAGCACAGCACGACCTGACTAAAGCCGCTCATTCATAATTCCAGTAAGACGTGCAGACTGCCAGCTGGAGCGCGCTCTCCCAGTCTGCTGGGCGTTCAGAGAAGAGTAGCTGTAGTTCTGCTTGTAGGCACCACCCTGCCGTGCTGCCAGCCCGCCCTCTTTCTATGGCAGACAACACACAAACCGGAGCTCTGTCTGCTCACCCTGCCCACTGTTGATGTTGGCATCGGCAATAAAAGCTGCCTTTCATTTTCCTGCACGATCCCCGGCCTTCCTGCTGGATTTTTCACCTCTGTCAAGGAGAGCTGCGAGGGCTGAAATAGCAGAAAGGTTGTGCGCTTGCCTGTCAGGGGAAGGGAGTGGCAGCCTGGCGTGACATGCTTGATTACCTTGTCTGATTTCAGATCATTTTTCACTTCCACAGCCATAAACTGAAATGTTACGCTGCGTTTTCTTCTGTAAATACTCCTTCCAGCTGTCACATCAGCTCTGCTATCATTCATCTGACGCCACATTGCTCTCAGTTTTATTCAGTGGAAAACACTGTTGCATAAAAGTAGTACATGACACACAGAGATCCCATCTTTCTTCTTGTATTTTGACACCCCGGATGAACCTAAAGAAATGAGGTAGTAGTTCACCTTTTAAGCTACAAGCGTGTAAAACTTCCTGTGTTAGCTGAACCTTTTGATCCCAGTCACCATAACAATATGATGTCAAACTTGCGTGGGACCATCAGGTTAAAGTTAAAAAGTAAAAAAAAAAAGAGTCAGACAAGAATGAAATTTTTTTTATCAGTGCTGGTGACACTGGCCCCTGGCATGACACATGGCCCCTCTTGTTGCCATGTGTCATGCAGGCCAGACGCAGCACAAAGGTCAACAACTGGACCTAATTCTGGGTACGGCATGTGTCGCTGCACGCAGCAGCCAGTGTCCATACGTGGCCCAGAGGACCAAAGAAATGCAGACATGTGTGATATCTCGTGGGCATCTGGCTGAGTTTCGGCTGCTGCACTCACTCTGAGTCGATGCTGTAAGCTGACTCCAAATATTCTTTATGATCTATGCTACAAGGCAACTTCCTGAGTACAGCACCTATTCATAACAAGTCTTACTGTAATCCACTTATAATCCAATCAGAATAATTACACAAGTCCAATAACAGTGTTCAAACCAATTTATTAATAAAAACCATGCTAAGGAACCCAGAAGATTGGATCAGATCTTTTTTTTCTTAACCCTCCTTCCTGAACTGCACAAGGAGACAGTGGAGAAAAAAACTCCATTATAACCAAAACCAGGAAAGGAAACCTCCTTCACAACCAAAAAGGACGGCCAACATCCTGGACCACATTCCAGTAATTCCTGGGGAGATTTCTGCTAATGTCTGGTTTGCTGGGAGCTTCTATGTCTGTTTACAGCGATGAGAAGATTACTAAAAGCAGATACTTTCATTTTAATCAAAAGCGGTTTCACTACATGGCTAACCATGAGTTTTATCTCCACTTTCACCAAAAAACCCTCAACTCCTTGACATGAAGCAAACCAGCAGCTCAACAGTTTGTAGGGATTTAGGCTACTGACAATTCAGTAGCAGCTAGCTTAGCCTTTATTGTGACCTCAGGTGTGTTGGTGGCAGCTGTGATGGCTTCTAACATCATTATCTAGTAGAGGACTACTATGACTCTTATCTGGAGACTAATCAACAAGTTAAACAAGGAAAACAACCACGCATGTGTCTTTGCAGGAGCCTGTGGGGAGTTATCATGAGTCACCAACTGATAAGATGCAGAAGTAAGTTTATCTGCTCAAAAGGTTTTATTTTCAGGAGAAAAAATATAGCTGAAGGCGGTTTCAGGCGAACTTTCAAAATTACTTTACCAGTAGCATACTAAACCGTTAACAACATTAGCAACTAGCTAAATGGCTGAAAAGAAGAAAAATAATGGTCCTCTATGGCTGGAATGAAGCCAGGGAGATGTTTCTGATAGCCATCTGAGCATGAGTTGGTGTGGGAGGTAAATAATAACATAAAAATAATTATAGCTAAATGAGGAAAAAGCGTAAAAAAATTCTCCTTAAAGCCAAGACCTGAGAGAATGATGTGAATATGTAAAAAGGCTCGGTCACTATTGAACTGTGGGTTATTTACAAAGCCTACTGCTAGTAATAAATTGGCCTTTATGTTGCTATATCTATTGATACATTCATTTGACATCATTTTAGCCTCATAATCTGACAACTAAGGCTGTCCTGAAAACATCATGTTGCCATGGTGACTGTGGTTAAAAGGGTTCAGCTGTTACATGACAGCGAGAAGCTAACTTCACTTAAAACAGCTAAAATAAAACAAGTGAAACTTCTCCCAGTACCAAACTGCTATCAAAGTTAGAGACTTGCTAATGAGGAGCAAAAGCACATGAAGAGCTGGGTATTCTTAGAAGTTAGTTTCAGGCCAGAAGCCTAACTTTAGCTACATACTGTAGGCTACTAATTTATTTTTTGGCAATACTTTGTGTAGATGTTAGCCAGAGTGTATGAGACTAACTGATAAATGTGAGGTTGTGGCACATTCTGAGCTGTAAAGGAAGAATAAAAGACCTATTTCTAGTACACCCTGGAAGCATTAAACCAGAAGCATTAAAAGCACTGAGCCTTTTAAACCATTGCATAATCTACATCCACATGAAACTAATGCTGCAGTCTAGTCACATGACTCCATTTCCTGCCTCCTCTGAAAGGCAAAAGAGTTTTTTACTGTATGTTAACATCACTCTGACTGATATACTTCCCATACATCTGCTGACTTAGACACCACCCTTTTAATCATCCTCAGTAGCATCAAACTGGTGTTAAGCTAGTGGAGAGAACATTTGCATTTCCAATTTATTTTGGAAAACATACTCTGTCCCGGAGGTTTGTGTAGCATTTGTAATTAGTCTAATTGTGAGCCCCAGCTGCCAAATCAGTCAATATTAGTCTTTATTAGCAGCATAGGCAGGTCCGAAGTACAACACACGCATACAAACATGCACTGCAACAAAGACGGCTGCATCAGTGTCCAGGAATACAGCAGGTAGATGTGAAACCGGAATATGTCTGATCTGCTCTTGGGTTGGGTCAAGCAGGAGTCCAACAGCAGACATGCAAACTGCCTGCCTTCATAAACCATCACTACTTTAAGTTGGTGATGAAAAGACCTTTGGTTGACTCTTCTGTTCCCTAGAGATCTTTTCCTCCTCAGATGTGACCTCTGAACCTTTCCAACCGAACGTCCTTGATGGATCTGAAGACCGAGAGGCCCTCCTGCTGCACTATCCACCACGTAGAAAACTTGCACCACCTGGGATGCTTGGAGAGACGTTCCATGAGAGCAATGTGAGCAGACAAGCTGGCGTATTTCAGGGTTACCAGGAAAGGACAGTAAACACCCTGGTGCAGGAGGGTTTGGAGGTGGACTGTGTGGTAAAACTGATGTGAAATGCTTCTCCAGGTAGTAAATAATGTTTGGCCCAAATTGTATTCAAATATATTTTTTTGTTTATCTACAGCTGCATTTTTGTTGTCGAAATTTAATCCAAATATGCATTTTTGTTTGTTCTACATTGCATTTTTATCGCCCACATTTGGACCAAATAGGCCTTTTTGTTAGTTCTGAACATGGTCCTGATTCACTGCGCTGACTAAGGCTACGTCCCCACGGCGCTGAAGCCGGTTCTGGTGTGAAGATGCTGGCGAATAATCAGACTCGGGCTTTTTGGTCCCCACCAAATTGCTGCAGTGCATACTACAAAGCTATGGGTGGCGCTGTAATGATCACAGATGAAACGCTTCGGCACAGGAATAAGACGAAGCGCGTACGCAGAGAGGTGCTTACTGTGCTAACTGGCAAACGCTGTTCACTAATTTCAGCTTGTTGATGGTACAACAGACCAATCAGTATTTCTTTCCATCAGCAGCACGTTCATTCGTGCATCCTCTCATCACAGTCCAGCCCCAGGAAGCTGCATATCTGCTCCCCTGGAAACATTTTCTTCTGCAGACACTTGGAAGTTTCAGCAGCCACATCATAATCATCCCTCGCCATCTGGATGCGAACGGATGGAAAAAAAGAAGAAGCAATTCCAACGATATTCTTTAACGCCCCGTGCTACACATGGTGGCCTGAAGAATGGAAATGAAGAATATTGACAAAGTATCTCTTACTGATCAGATTTAAAGTAATAAATATAAAAAGTCATAATAATGAGATCAAAAGTAATAAATGTGAGATAAAAAGCAATTGAAAGGTTTATGAGATAAAATGAATGGAAGTCTTATCCATGCTGCACCCTACCCTTTAGACAATTTCTTTATTCAAACAATTTGTCAATAAACATTGTTAAACCATATCAAACTTTTTCGAGTTGTTGTGACACCCTCGAACAGCACAAATAAAACTCATGACAGGCTAGTGGAAATAACTGCATCGCTTTGGATCCGAGTAGCAACTGGAAGTCAATATTGCGCCACCCATGTAAACCCATGTAATAAGGATATGAATACATAAAATATTCACACACATAAACAAACACACATAAACGCATATACATAAATTAAACTCAAAGAGCTGTCCTAACTCTCACTAATCATATCAGGGGAACTAAGACACTGGAGAAAACAATATAAAACAATACATAATAGAGTAAAATATTGAATATAATATAGACTGAAATACAATAAAACAGGGTAAAAAAACGTTTTTGAACTATTGTTGTATTTATGTCTTTTGATCTCATGACTTTATGTCTAATAATGACATTTTACGTCATAATTAAGCCATTTTATCGTAATCATAACTTTTTATCTTTTAAAAATAACTATATCTTATAATAATGATGTTTTATCTCATAATTTTGCAATAATCATATTTTTTATTTAAATGTGTTGGAAATGGGCTACCCTAGTTTTTAACTGACAATTAGAAAATCTGAACGAACTCTGGGACAAAATGTGTGAAAAGAGAGTGAATTTGAGCCCAGGACGTTGCAGTTGGTGGTCAGAACATTGATC
>JBBBVT010000003.1:417592-427899 GCA_037177035.1 Craterocephalus eyresii
AAGTCTGGGCTTCCCTGCTTAGGCTGCTGCCCCCGCGACCCGACCCCGGATAAGCGGAAGAGGACGGTACGGTACGAACGGTCCGGAAAGTCTGGTCACCACTTTTATTCACAACCGTTTAACAGAGTTTTTCTTTCTGAAAATATTTTCTCTCTATTTTGGCTTGTTCTGTTTCTTACAATTCTTTTATTCTTTCTTGTGAGTTTTAATTTTTTGTTTCTTTTATTAATGTCCCTTTACTCCCACTGTAATCTTGAAGCAGCAAATGAAATGTGATTTACAAATAAACCTGCCTTGCTTTTTCCTAAAACTCATATATCTAGCAGTGATGAATCAGTCCAGCCATCTGGATGCATGAAATTCCCATTTTCACAATAAAGGATGGAGACTAAAACCTAAAGATAAGACAAACATCCATCTGCAGAGCAGATCACACAGTGGATTGGAGTCCTTTAAAATCATCAGACTCCTACCAGAGGTAATCCAGCAAAGACTTCCTCTGGCCGGCCGGCTCCGAACCAAATGCCTTGAACTGCAGCTCACGATGAGCTGACAGGAGCTCGTCACAGCTTCCTGAATCCCTCTCCCCCGTTTTAAATCTTCTTCCTAAAAACTCCTCTGATGAGTTCATGATTTATTCAGCACAAGGATGTATTTTACATTAAAACAGGCTAAACGCCTGGGCGCACCTCTCCTGAAGTGGTTTGGATGCCCTATTTCCTCAAACCACTTCTGGCTCCAGCAGTTTTCTTTGTAGATCAGCTACAGAAATGTTGGACACATGTTCTCCTTTGTGAATGATGATGAACTGGATCTAAACTCCTTAGAAAGCTAGATTTGCGTGGGTTCTTGTGAGCCTGAAACAACATCCGACCCATTTTCATTCATAACCACAGAGGATGTCAGAGTCGTAGAATTATCTGATACCAGGCAGCTTAATGCTGCCTAATCTATCCAACCTGAAAATCCTGCCCCTCAGGATATAAACCAAGAACCGGGAAAAAAGAAAAAGCAGATCTGATTATTTCTACTGAGATCACACAAGTCTGAGCTAATCCTGCGCTTGCGGGCCAGAAGCCCAAACTCATTACTGATGAATTAATGTGAGCTTTCCTAAAACGTATTAAAGTGTATTAAGATGGGAGAGCTGCAAGGCGGAGAGGTGACAACCCCCCCACCCCCATTTCATTTGCAGTAATGGGGAGCGTGGCACCGGAGCTGGATGCCGTCTGGGTCAGCAGGCAGAAGCCTGATGTAATGAACTATTCTTGGGTCTGTTTAAAGGATCAATGGTGATTCATCACAGAGCTGCTCTGAGCTCAGCAGAACAGGAACCGGGACGCAACAGAAACAACAATAAAACAACAGTTAGCCCCCACCTCCTGCCTGAAGGACACAGCAGGACGAGGACAACAACAACAGTCCCGACTGTCTCAGAAGTTGAAATGTGGCTTAGTTTGTGGCGAGCTGTGGACACAAACATCAGCTGTCATGACATCAGACTACAGGATAGAGATGGATGGAGAGGGGAGGGGGGGATGGTTGGAGATGTGGGATGGGGGGGTGATGCCAGAGCAGCTGCTGCAGTCTTCTCTGCCAGACACCTGCCCCGGTCAGCGGGGTAAACATCCGCAGCCTGAAAGCTCTCCGTCCTCCAGCCCGTCACACGCAGAAGGAAAAGTTCTCCCACAGAAACAGAAAGCACAGATGGAAGGATGGAAGCATGAAGGGGTGTGTGTGTGTGTGTGTGTGTGTGTGTGTGGGGTGGGGCGGGGATTGCAGCAACCCTACCGGCAGAGAGAGAAGGCGAGCGGACCGGACCACAGTCGACAGAGGTGGGACGACAGCGAGGGACCATCCTCCAGCTCGGCCCTCGCCTCCCGGACTCTGGACTCCCCCTCCACCCCCTGCAACTCTGTCACTCTCTCTACATGACTGAGCCCTCCCCTCCCTCGCTCTCTCTCTCTCTATCTCTCCCACTCTCTCTGTCTGTTAACCGCCCTCCCTCCCTCTCTCAGCGGAGTCCAGCCTGATGCAGACCGGTGAGTCCTTGCCGCCTGCTGGCAGCCCTGCAAGGTCAACGATCCACCCAGAGAATGACAAAGCACTGAGCCCCGGGAGTCTGCTGGGGGGGTTTCACTCACACGGCTGGTTTTCACCTCGCCGGGCAAAAATGTGCCCATTTAACTAAAAACAAAGAGAAATAATAAAGACAGCAGAGGACAGCTGGGACAAAGCGAATGTTGGTGTTTGTGTTCAGCAGCTGGAACATCAGCTCAGAGACGAACTGGTCAAAATGTTTCTGCTGAGTTTAACATCTGCCTCTGATGGAGGGAGTCATTTCAAATTAAGAGTCACCCGTCCGTTACTCAGGTAGAATTATTGATATCAGGGTTTAAAAAGACATCAGAGAAGCTGAAGTATCAAGTATAAACTTTTAACTCAAGTAAAAGAGTAAAAGTGTTAAAACTAAGTAAGGTATAGATGTAAATGTAATATAAGGAAAAGTTCCCTTCAGACCCCACTTTCCCAATAAACATACTAAAGACCATAGTAACTAGAACTTAATGTTTAAATGATAATGTTTGACCACACATCGTCTGCTGTGTCCTCCTTGGATTGGGACGGGATTTCTATCATGAGGAGGTGTGATAACTCGCCTACAAACCAATGGGGTGCAGGAATGGTTTCTGTTTACGCTTCTCATCCAATCACAAACACATTCACTCTATCCAGATGGCGCTTTTTATCCGGAAGGCTTTGCTGAATAATGAGAAGGTGGAATGAAGGCAAGCTGACCTGAAATCGGAGCGACGGGGCTATTTTCAAAATTTAGCTGAGAAAGTAGAGACTCTCCAAATTTTTACTTCAGTGAAGCGAAGAAGTATAAGAATAACTTGACGCCTCTGTTCAGGCCTGAGAAAGTGGTGGTGGTGTTGAATGACGTGTGTGAGTGTTGAAAACATCTGGTTTACATTCTGGTGATGATTGCTGAGAGAATGAGAGGAAACCTGAGAATTCAGGTGACCCGGAAGCTCTGAGCCTCAGTTTATCATTAAACTGGAAGTTGTCAGTGGTGTTCTTACCAACAGGAAGTACAAACAGAATAATGTAGTAAAAGGAATTTAATATCTGACCGGATGATCCTGTTTTCTTGTTTATGGTGCAGCTCCAGCTGGACTCTGCAGTAAACGAAACGCTCCTCATTTCCTTTCAAGCATCATTTATAATCGTTTAAGAATTGTATAAATGTATAAGTTAAACATTCAAAAGATGCAAAACATGTAACAGGTGGAGTTTTTTTAATCAGGGCAGCATGCATCCTCAGTGAGAGGCTACGACTTCACAGAACATAATTTCTGTGTCAGAAACACTGTGATTGCTCACGTCTGTACAAATAGTACGAAATCATTTAAATAAATGTAATTTCAGTCCTTGCCTAATTTTCTTTTTAGTTGACGCAGTTAAAAACATGATTCTGTGCATAAAGATGCCAATCAGCTTCTCCCTGACTACAACTACCAAATTACATGAGAAAGACACAAAGCTGACAGATTTTATGAAGGTTTTAGCACGAGATGGACCTAAATGTGTGCCACATAGTTGTTTTACATCTAGATACAAAATACGTCTGATTTCACCACAGGAGAAAACAGGAAATACAACTACGTCTACATTTCATCTAGTGCTTCTAAGACAGTGTATTTAGATTTTTAAGGTCTCTTAACATGCTGGTTACTTTAAGCCTTTGTTGTAAATGAGTAAAATATAAATCAATCAAAGAACGACTCCTTAGTCCAACATCCTACATCACTGCAGCAACTTTGTAAACACGGAACTGGTCATACTGGTGGACCTGGCAAAAAAAGAAGTTTTTAGACTTCTTGTTGGTGCAACACTTTTGTGTTTGAAGTGCTTTAGAAATAAAGTTGGATTGGATTGAAGGGCCTCACATCACATGATGCAAGCTCTTCATGGCTCTGACTCTTAGTACAGGAAGTTTGACGGTGTGGTGCCGGTGCAGCAGACTCCAGGTACACATCGGGGATTCTCATTAAAACAATGACGGGAAAAAACTAAACAAAAGGAAATCTGTTTTTATGTGAAACAATAATCTTAGTTCAGAAAAAAAGCTGTTTCCGAGCGAATAAACCTCCAGCCCTCCAGACAACTTCTGATCACATGACTGCAGTCTCAGCAACAGCCAATGACATTATGGGATACACATCTTTATAACAATGTATGCAAATGACCGAGTGTATTCTCAGTTCCCTCCAGGAACATGTCTGTAATCTGTCTACTCTGTGAGTACAGCTCCACACAAATCTCCTACTGGTGTGAAACCAGTGAAGCTGGAGTGTGTTTCCGTTGGAATGATGGCTGCTGTTCCCTCTCCTCCTGCTTCATTTCACATCGTTCACAGAAGCTGAGTTTCTGTCAGATATGTGAGGATATGCTGAGGCCTTCATCTGAGGAGGAAAGAGTCGGTCCCGGGGAGCAACCAGCACCACATGTAAGACACCCATGTCTGCTCCTGTTAGCTTCAGGAAACTAGACATCATTTAGTCTGAATTCAGCGCGGTCAGGACATCCCTCCCTGAGCTGGGCGATGATCACAGAAGCTAAAAACCTGAGCTAAGATGGAGAAAACACTTAAGGGAAACTTCTTGTTATTCATTTTTGTATTTGAACTATTATGAAGCTCCCAAAGTAAAAGTTTCATATGATGAATTACCTTCAATGTGTTGCTTGTTACTTGTTGTGAACAGTCTTACATTTCTCCCCAATACGGTTTCTTTAAGATTCATAAGGCCTAGATTAAAGGGAAGTTACACCCATTAAAGCGATATTTTCCAGGCTGAATGTGTTCTTACTTGAGAAAATCTTACCCAGTAAACATCTGACTGGACTGGTAGATTAATTCTCTGGATCTTCGCATGTTAAGTGTTTTTTCCTGACATTTCCATACGTTTGCTTATATTGGTACTAGAATGGATCCAGTTCCTGTATTGGCCTCAGACTGGCTGCCACAACAACGCAGAACAGCTTTAATGTTCCCGTCTTTTCTTCTTTGCTGAGAGGTTTGGGATGCGTCCGAGCACAGAATGAAGGAAAATAAAGACTTACTGTCGCGCCTGTAGACCACGGCTGGCATGGAGCAGCATTAATATCCTGGGTGAGCCTCTGTCCACTTTGGAGGAAGTTTGCCAGGGGTCGTGCCCCCTTCCAACACTGGGACTAACAATTCTGTCGCCACGACGACCGCTGCAGCAGCAAGGGTGTGGACGATGCCAGGAGGGACGAAGGGAGACTGCTGGGCTCTTAGCCCTGAGCCTGCAGGATTACTGGTAATGGGATTTCCCTCGGACAGGTGGCCTCCCTGTTTAGCTCAAGTTCTGCTTTGGATATAAAAATATCTCAGAGGTTTAAAGCTTCCTCTTGTGTGTGCTGTACATCCTCCATCGCTGTAAGACACGTAAGAGTTTTGCTTACTGCAAACAGGTGTTGATGCCTCGAAGGCAGGTGACTTACTCACACCAAAGCAAACGTTTACACAACATAATCACATTCTGGCAGTGCAGTCAGACATCACCTTTTTTGAGCGGCAAATTCCTCGTGTTTCTTCAATCTTAACGGTAAAGATTTCACTCTCGGATGAAACCGTATTAAACGTGCTGATCTCGTTTACTTTTCCTGGTAAAATAATCCACCTGCTCTCCGCTGGCTTCCTGCCAACATCCAGAAATCCTTCGTGGTTGATTTTAAATCGCTGCACTGGCTGGTTTTAGGTTTAATGTTAAAGGGTTTCTTAGTGGTTTATAAATGTCTTGGGCCTTTTTAATTGTTGGACCTGCCAATAAATTCTAAGCCCTTGCGGATCCTGAGGTCCTCTGGCACCAAACTTTTATCTGTATCTAAAATTCGTCCCATGAAATGCCTGCCTGAGAACCTCAGGGCCACCGAGGCAGTTAAAGTTGTTAAAAAGAGGCTTAAGACCTTTTTAGTTTAGCTTTTAACTAAATCTGATTTTATTTTCATAAACTTCTTTATGTCCACTTTCATTTCTGTCACTTTTAGCTTTCATTTGCTTTTTAACTCCACTGTTTTCCTCATGGGGATCCTCAAATGGTGGCTTTGCCTGCTGATCTGCAGCCTTGTGGCCATGGTGCTGTCGTGGGTTTTACCCAAGCGGCAACCTCCCGCTTAGAAATGTGAAGCCTATGAAGTGCAAAAAACTGCAGTTCCCTCCTCTTCCACTAGGTGCTGCTGCAAAACAGAGCAATTTACCACAGACTCCCATGTTAAAAAGGCCAACTTTACAGCAGAATTAAACATGTTTACAGCCTGATACAAAAAATCATTTTAGCTTTAAAAGCTCAGGTTTACCTTCATGACAACTGTGGGGGGAGGGAAAAAAATCTTACTCATTTGTTTAACTGTTATTTAATCCTAAAATTCCCCATAATTAGGGGCGTGTACTTTTGATTGACGGGTACCGGATATCAATGAAAAGTAGCACAACCAGTGTTTTTAGCCACTAACAGTGCTTCTTATCTTTAACTCGCCTACCTCCATTAGCTGGTTAGCTCCCGGGTTAGCTTTGGGAGCTTGTAGCTCAGAGTTTGACAAGTGTCAATCATCCCTCCCCTCACTCACAGCCCCCCTCTCAGAACCTGCGCGTCGGCCATTTTTGGGCTTTCCAGTAGTCACAAGACTCGTGAAAGTGCCAAGAAGGCGAAAGAAGGAATTGTCCAATGAGCTTCATTTCAGCTCATCAGAATCCTACGGTTCACATGGTTTTAAGGTTTTTCCATTCATTTTACAGTCTGTGATTTAACCCTACAGAGTTACACACTACCACACCTGATGATAGAGGTTTAAGGCTCATGAAATAATAAAAAGCCTTAAATGAAAAGAAAAGAACAAATTTACATGCTAATGATACGTGTTTCCTCAGAAAATCCTGTAAATTTGTCCAGGCAGGGAAGCAGACGCTTTTAATAAGACAGTGTGAGTGAAGGAACCTGTGTTGGGCTGACAGCAGATCCCACCTTTCACCTGATTCTTCAACCAAAATGAAACAGAAGGAGTGAATGGATGCTGCCAGGACAACAGCAGCTGGAGGCTACATCATCATGGAAAGATGCTAATGAGGAAAAAGCAGCTCCAACATTTTATCCATAAGCCTCTGAAAGCAGGGATGAACACTGGCGCCTCATTTAGCAGCACACTGTGAGGAGATGATCAAGTACCAAACAAAGCTGACACCAATAGCGGGAGAAAGATGCAGGATGCATGTTCTTTTCCTTTCCTCTCCCAGATTCCTTCCCAAAGTCCAGAGAAAACGTTCCTGAGTCAGACTGTTTAGGTTGGATGTTTTATCCACAAAGCATATCTAACTGCGAACCACCAAACGGTTCCATTCATAACGAGTCAGTCGGCTGCAGTGCGATCAAATAACGAGTACTGGTACATTATTTTTCCTGGAAATGTTCAGCGTGGTTTTTCCTGCTTTTCATGATATCCAACAAAGAAGAAAACAGTATCATTTACTGGTTTAAGCAGGATCAGAGCAAAACATGGAGCCGTGTAAGATCCTGGACTGGATCCGATTTTTTTATCAGAACTTTGTCCACGAACATAAATAGCTGATAATAATACTGTTCAATAACGTCTCAGAGTGATGCAGGAAAACTAGTCCATGGATTTGTTCCTTCCAGACTATAATTCCTGATTATGGTTCTGAAAATCTCCATCCAGTCCGAGACCCTGCAGCGAGGATTCTGAAGAGGATCATCATGAGAGATCACTTTTTTTCAGTTTTATCATCTCTTCATCGGCTTAAATCCAGAAGAGAATTTAAATGTTCCTCACATATAAATCTCTCACTGACCAAGAACATCTCAGAACATCTCCTCCTGGGTCTGGTCCTGATGTTTGATGAACTGATTTATATCTACGCAGTTATTTCAAACTGGACCGATGAGGAAAGAATGATGGATTTGTCTGGCCTGAACTGGTTTGTATGTGTAAAAGGGATGACTGTGCTGTGAGTTTAACTGAATAATCAGATGGAATTTATGGGATTAAATATTCCAGTCTGTTAATCAGAATGAAGCAGTCAATCAAATGTATTTATTTATTATTTGTGCGGGTTTTTTCCAGTTGTTTTTCTAATTGCCCAGAAGAGGGCGCCATTATTCCATCTAACTGGCTTGTACCAGCTCAGGTGCAGGCCTCACATTCACAGCCAAAAGTAGCCTCACAACTCAATGAAAAGCAGCAGATATTCAACCCTTCGGACTATTCTTCCTTTTAAAAACACCCCTGACTCCTCTAACGTCACACCTTGTTCCGATGAGCATCTGCACATACTGGCCAAAGAAAACCCTCCCCCAAGCCAGAAATAGTAATAACATCTGGGATGGGGAGAGTTTGCATTTTTTTCTTCTGCTTGGTCACTTTTGACCACGGCTTGTCTCCTGTAATTGTCAAGTCCTTTTTTCTCCCACCAATTAAACCGGGCGGGCTGAGTGTGGGAATGGGGGGAGCCATCTCCATCAGCCTGATAACCACTCAGGGGAGCTCATTAGAGCTGCCTGTAGCCCCGAGGCTTGGTGTTGTGTTGGCACTGCTTCTGACGCCACATCAGCACCATCAGCTTCCAGGAGCTTTCACTTGCATCTCCTGACAGCCTGTCACAACAGTAAGGTGTCCACATGTAAACGCTTCTCCGGCTTTATAAAAAGCATCCCAGACAGCTTCCTTCCAGCGGCCTCCTGGAGCCGCTGATTGAAGCCAGGCTTTTGGGACGAAGAATAAAGCAGCTGGAACTGATTCCTCAGACACTATCTGATAGAAACGGATACGGCGTTTCCTCCGTGTGCACAATCGTGCTGCACAATTCTGATGAGGACACTCAAAAATTAAAACTTGCCTTCTCCAAAGCACAAGATATCAGATTAGAAAGCCTGCGGAGGGGGAGGCGGGGGTAGGAAAAGGCAGAAACATATGTGAGCCTCCCTCCCATCACATAACATGTGTGTTGGTTAGGACCGGCTGGCATGGAGACCGGCCAATCACGGTGTGGGAAGAACCACTGTGGAATAGAGCTACGATAAGAAGTGCCCTCTGTAGTACTGCAGGAGCAGCGCTGGGTTTGATGGCTCACCATGGCAACAGACAGCAGATGTTTGTGGATTTAATGAGGTGTTTACTTCAGTGTGCAGAATGTTGTCGGGCACATCCTGCTGTTGGGCTGCAGAGTGCCGTTTCACACCCCAGACACCATGCGTCACTGTGACTGCAACCAGGACCCGCTTCTTTACAGGAACACTTTCATACCTTCCTGCTCAAAGGTCTCTGCAGGCCTGAACGTCATCCTCCCTCCGTCCCCACCACCACCACCACCACTGCCTCCCGCAGGACAGCAGAGTCGATCCGTTACAGAACGAGTGCAAAATTCTGTACATTTCTGGATTTTTGTCCTAAAGTTGTCCTGAATGTCACTTTACAGCAGCATTTCATTTTACAGCACAACATCACTCGCTAGCAACTGGACATCAACACACCACCATGTCAACATCTGCTATGGCTGATTCAGCAAAGGCAAGAGGAGGAGAGGAAACCAGAGACGGGACAGAGAAAGAGATCTGATAAGAGTCAAGATAAGACCGGCTGGAAAAAACTGAAAGTGCAGGTAGGATGAAGATGATGCTGTCGATAAGAGGAGATCCAAGAAATGAGACGGGACAAAGATGATGCAGAGTTATCCAGCAGTAGAGATTTTTCGATGAAGGCGATGCTGGAATAGCCGTCGTTAGAGGAGAGCATAGTAAGAAAATCTGACCTGCTTTAAAACTACAGATACAAACTGAACAGAAATTAAAAGAAATCAGGAGAGTAAAAGCCAATAAAATGTTAAGGTGCAGAAAAACGTGGTGTTAGGGGTGGGCGATTTATCAAAATTTCATTAAATCGATAAATTTGATATTTTAAGAAAATGACAATACAATGGGGTCGCCCAGTCAATGCTTATTGGTCCCAGTATGAATTAATTCATGTGAAATATTTTACAAAAACTCTGATTCCCAGCATGTATAGAAGAGTGGCACAGTGGACCCGTACATCAATCTGATACTACATCGGTGGCAAATTGAGCACCATAGTGCTGTTATCGTCTGTTTATCGTTTTTGAAATGAACTGCTCAATAAATCATGATATTGATTTGATATAGATAGATAGATAGATAGATAGATAGATAGATAGATAGATAGATAGATAGATAGATAGATAGATAGATAGA
>JBBBVT010000003.1:467538-481678 GCA_037177035.1 Craterocephalus eyresii
CGACACGTACCGACACGTACCGACACGTACCGACACGTACCGACACGTACCGACACGTACCGACACGTATCGACACGTACCGACACGTACCGACACGTACCGACACGTACCGACACGTACCGACACGTATCGACACGTACCGACACGTACCGACACGTACCGACACGTACCGACACGCTCAGTGGAAACGAGGCAAAAGAGTACTTTTCCAAACTTTCAAGCCACATATAAAAACAAACATCAAAACCAGTTCCCAAACAGCAGACTGGAATCAGATCCAGGGCGGGACCATAGTTGCTTTATTTTTACAAAAGTTTCTGTCATTTTTCTGGATCTTTTCTGACGTGCGTTGCCTTCATGTTCATGGAGTTTAGAGCAGCTTTTTTTACCATTTCCTTTATTCCAGCTGCTGTTCTCATGGTACACATTTTAACGATGGGTTTGTGATTTCTAGTTAACAAGGCATTTATACATGCTCCAAAATTGACTATTTTGGAGTTGTATTTTTTTTCGAGTTGGTATTAATGTCACTTTGTAATGTGACCTTGACCACTTGGAATAACAAGACAACTAGAGTGTCCCTCTAACTGGTAGTTGTTATGTATTTTTTTGGAGCAGTTGAATTAGGATTATGCTTATCTGGAACCTTACAGCGGCTGCCTGATGCCAATCTGTTCCTAAAAGGTGAAATGATAATGATCAGAACTTAATGATAATGACGTATCTGATTTTTAACATAAACTATACCTCAACACAGAACAACAACATTTCCTGCAACCATGTTGATTTCATCATGGTTCAGTGATGCCTGAATGCAACCAATGCAGTGTTCCATCAGGGCAACGGTTGCATTTTAACAGGTTTTCAGTACTTAATTGTTAAATAATTTGCATTTTTTCCAGACAGAAAAAGGAGGAAATGATGATTTTGGGATGAAAATAGCACAGCTGTTACTAAAAAGGGTTTCTGTTGGCTTACTGTGATTCATGTGAAAAATTAAAGCATCTCTAATGGTATGATATCCGGCGTTGGGACAAAATAACAATAAAATACCTTTTTATGAACAGCATTGCCATAGTGACCTTGGAACACTCCAACATGTTTCTCAGGCAGTCCTCCAGCTGTTGTTACAATGAGAGTCCTGCACTTTATTAAGACTTTGGCCAAAGGAAACACATTTGTTTTATGTAGATGATGAGGATTGAGGGAAATGTCAGAAGGCCAGCGCTAAGTTGACCTCTTCATCATACTGCAGTAGCCTTGAAAGGGACCACAATTTGTATTTATCCACACTTTACACACCTCCAAACAACAACAACCTTTGGTCACCAACAATCTGGTCCCCCAAACGTAGAGGATGGCTGGAGGATGACCCAACTGACATATCACACAATTAACCACACAGTGGTCACAGGGTGGGATTTGGGGGTCACAAGAGTCAATGTATGTTATCCTGGGGGTCGGAGCTCAAAAAGTTTAGAAACCACTGGGCTAGAGTGTCCAAGTTAAATATGACTCGTTGTGTTACAGCAGGGAAACTGGTGGTCCCTCCCTTACACATTTTATCACTCTAACGCTCTAGCATGTGGAATTAAAGCTCTATGTCTAATCTTTTCCTTCCCCCTTATCCCTACCCCTTCATCTTTAAACTGAGTGTGAAGGCAAAGGTTCATGTTTACAGCTTTATGGACTGAGACACCCCTCTCTCCGTCTACCTGCACCGTATCAGGAGGCTGGTCGGCTCGTGGCTCGCTGTTCACAAGACACACGCATCACACAAGGCGACAACACAACAGAAAAAAGATCCGTAACTTCCAGCTTTATAACCACAGGAATCAAAATTACGTTTATTGTTATTTATAATGTTTCACAAATAAAACCTTTATGCAAATTACCAACTCAGATGCCAGAGAGGAACTTCTCCAATTAACGTTTCTGTGCAACAAAAATATGTACATTGTCTACATTTCAGAGCTAAAAATACGTGCGATAATAACGTTGACCCTGACAGCAATAATACGTTTTATGCCAACGTTTCCCTTCACGTGCATATCAACGTTTACATTACCTGAACTGATCAACGTGCTTCAGGCGTTTGGGGGATAACAATTAATGTGGGCAACATAAACATTTACAATCATAATTCTACCGAATTAACTATGGTGTGCTATTAAAGATTTGCTCAATAATAACGTTTATTACTGTGAAGAAGTGTTGTTCAAGTCATCAGATCATTTCCTATAAACCAGGATGGTTCAATTGACATGACTGAAAAAAATATTCTATCCTCCTTTTATTCATTCATTTTCTGCACCTCTGAATCCAATCAGGAGCGCGGCTGGGCTAGAGCCTATCCCAGCATTATCAGGCAAAATACCTTTTTTTTTTTTTTTTTTTTATTGAATGGATAGCCCCTTGAGATGCAACATCTCGTTTTCAAGGGGGTCCATTTCCTGCCGACATTGGTAGAAACAAGTCATAAACTGAACAATAAATGCGATCACACTGATTCTGGCACACAGACCCGCGATCCAGTCTGACTGGAATCCAGTCCATGAGCAGGGCTTAGATCCTCAGCACAATACGCTGCATTTTCAGGAAACCTACATGAAAGAGACACATTTAAACTATGATTGTGACAACCATTAGAAGGTTGCTTCTGACAGAGCCCCACAATTAATAATCAGCCCTTTTATAAGATATGAGCCAATATCACTGCATTTCACCTGAAGCACGTCGATCAGTTCATATTATGTGTACATTGTTATGCTCGTAAACAGAAATGTTGGCATAAAACGTATTACTACTGTCAGCGTTATTATCAACGTTATTATCATACGTATTTTTGTCTCAGAAATGGTGGACAGTGTATGTATTTTTGTTACGCAGAAACGTTAATTGGAGACGTTCCTGTTTGGTGACTGGTTTGAAATTACAACATTGCTACTTTTATTTCTACTACTTTAATAACTACTTTCATGAGTAAACATCTATCTCATCGTAAAGTTTTTAACAACAGTGAAACATTCTTAACGTTGACATTGACAAAAAAACAACTTTTTTGTACGAGACTTTCGACGCCATGGCTGTTTCTTGCGTTCACCCCTTCCCCTCCTTCTGAATCGAGACACCACTTCCACTCTCATGAATGTGTAAAGCAGAAGGGAAGGGCTAGGAAGGAGAACTAAAAGTCATTAGAAACTTTCTTATAGGAGGCGGCAGCCTTTCAGGCTTTGATTTTTACCATCATGAACACAAAAATCTGCACCAGACTGAACATGTTTGAAACCAGTTCTATCATTAATCTGCTCAGAAAAACAATCACACTCGCTCAGGATTCAGGGGATAATTCACAAATTGCTCTTGCTCTTACCATCATTGCTGTGCCTGCTTATGCTCTTGTTGATATTTTACTACTTGTAATACCCCTACAGTTTTCTATTTGGTATTGTATTTATTTGGTCTTTTTATGTTGCTTTTACTTTCCTGAATAAAGATTAACAAACCTAATCAAGCAAGTCAAATGAATTGTAAATTATCCAGTGTGGTAGAAAGAGTCTGTCCTAAATGCATGAATAGTTGTAGTTTCTTTTTTAGATTCCTCATTAATATTCATTCTCCCTATAAATATTAGCAGAGCAGCGCAGCAGAGTAGCCATACAAAACAGATGTTAAATATTCTATAAATGCATAGATTTTGTCCTATTTTCTCTTTTATCAAATCTCTGAATGTCTCACAGAGTACCACTTTCTAGAAATGCGTCTACATGTGTGTCTATCTGTGAAGTTGGCTGAGTGGAAGCAGTCAGAGGCTCCGGATGAGGATCCAAATGACCAAAACAAATTGAGAGATTAAACGAAGTGAGAAAAGAGCATGCATGAGTGAAGAGCTCTGAATAGTAAAAACATTCAGGGAGGGATTAGAAAAAACCTGCTCCACAGATCGCTTTCTAAAAAAAGCTCTGCTGCTGTGACATCACAGCACCACGCAAACAGCGTCCACTTTTTACAGCCGGTGGTACAGCACAAACGTCTGTTTCAGCCCACGGCAGTATCTCACTCTCCCCTCCACGTGCAAAGACAAACACACTGAAACACACTCTGAAGAGGTGAATAGTGTCTGTTTTCACATCACCTTCACCTCAGTTAATAACTGCAGGTCTGACTTCCTGTCCCCTGACCCGAACAGAGCTGTATTTATTCAGAAGTGAATAGTTTCCATTCAGACGTGAAGTTGTGTGCAGCGTTTCCAGGTACTCACGAGTGATGGTGGTGTCGGTGAGTCATGGCGGAGCCGGGGTCCTCTGAGTCCGGTCTGAGGGGAGAAGGAGAGCAGAAAAATTAGACTCACTCTGTTAATGCAGTTAAATCTCCCACTTACTCTAACACACACACACATTCACACACACTAACTTGGCCTGGTGTCCGTTCAAGCTTAGCCACATTAGGGACGATGGCTGGTGTGCAGAGGTCTTATGATGTAACAGGCATCTTTTTAACCCTTAAAACTCAGCGAGACTTTCAGAACAGTTACTTCTAATACTACCATGCCGACTGCATGCTCAGATTCATCGTATATACAAATACTGCACGTAAAAACACAGTGTGTATCCTTTATTGTGTCTTCACAACATTATGAAATCCTGTTGGGTACCTCTAGCGTCATAAGAGGCACATATCAGGAAAATAAAACAGAGGGCACTTAAATCACACTTTTAAAAAAAGACAAACATATAGAGATACACAATATGTTCGCTGAAAATGAAATATGCCATATCAGCCATTCCACCGATATAATTAACCAGTAGAAAACTTGCTGGGAAAAACATGATCTCAGGGACAGGATGCACATATTGTACTGGTTTTGTCTAAAAACTTTTGCCATGATTCAATGTGACATGATGCACATGATGCAAGGCGAAATATTTGTTCTTTTTTTGCATCATTTCCAGCTATTTCTTACGTCTACATCTGCCAGCAGGCCAACATAACAAATAGTTGCTGTTTAATTAGACACATTATCCTTCAATCTGTGATCAAACCAGCATGATGGTGTGCAGGGATTATCTGACTGTAAAAGGCACCGCAGCCACATATGCTTCAGATCGCTGTAATAATGTGGCAAGAGGGAAAAGGGATTGGACCACTGGTCTCTATGGAAACCACAGTCTGCGTTGAGGGCAGGTCAATGGAGAGGAAAGCTTAAGGGAATCTTTTCTGTGCTTTTCAGTCAGAGCTGATGAGTCCTCCTCCATGGGAGGTTCAGGTTATATTCACTTTTCTGCCAGAATGCTGACGGCGGTTTAGAGAGGAACATTACAGCGGGCTTCTGCATGGTGAATTCATGATGACTCTTTTCCCTCTGTATAACTATATATCTCACTCCTCACATGTGTTTATATGGCTCAAAGATATGAAAACATGACATTATTCACCTGGATAAATATTTCTTTATGCTGCACACACTCAACGGCTCAGTCCCTGGCAGTATACATCATTTAGTTGGAACTTTGCCCCAAAGTGAGATGCTCCATGAGCTCGATGAATTACAGGGAAACTGGGCTTATTCTTCTATCATTGATCCAGGAGAATAAGCCATCTGCGTTTTGCTCTAAAACAGTTTTACAGACGGAAACATTATTTCCAGGAGTTCCATCTCGTTGCACACTCCAGGCTCCAGGTGGCATGTTAAACGCTCCTACATTCACACTGCAGGAAAAAGACCCCCAAATCCAACTTCTCTGTTCATCTGTGAACCATTTCAGATGTTTTTTTTATGATGGGCTCAAATCATATCATACCAGCCCACTGGTCAGAACTACCTGAACAGTCATGTTGCCCGAAGCCTAGGCGGGGTGCCCCCTGGACAGGTTGTCAGTCCATTGCAGGGACACACAGAAAGACGGAAAAACACTCACGCAAAAAGTCACTCCCAGGGAGAATTGAGGGTGTATTATATCATCCAATAAGGCATGTCTTTGGATAGTGGGAGGAAGCAGAGTACCCGGTGACAACCCATGCATACACGGCCACATTTTCAAACCCCTATATATATATATATATTTCAAGAAGATCTTCACATATAGAGGGAAGGTAGGCTGGAGACTCGGTTCACGAAAACCCTACAAAAAAAGGAAGGCTCCACCAACAACAAAACACGACATCCTACTACCATTCATCAGATAACACGACTGTTAGAAATGCGTCTCATGTATCCCACGCTGCTCCCTCGGCTGCATGCTCCTCTTAGGAATACACAGAGCACAAAATGCATCTGATATGACACAGGGAGAGGTGAGAGTAAGCACTGAAACATCAATCACAGATGAAGCCATTGCAGCAGTTGTCATGACAATAGCAATGAGGGAAAGCAAAGATGCTCTCTAGGGACTCGCTGACATTCAGCTCCACTTTACTTATACACCAACTGGAGAGATCACAGCCTCCGCTGCTGGTCCAGCTGCCCCTCCCTTATTGGTGAACTTAGTTCTTGTAAATGTGAGATATTTTTATCCCGTTTGCAATGAAAAAAAAGGTGTGGTGGGTGAATTTGTCAGTTCAGAAAATGTTGCTGAATCGGCCGCTGCTTGTACTAACTGCTACATCTGAGCTACTGAAGCCCTCTTTTAACAGCAGGAATTGAGTAATCCAATGTGTCGTCACAGCAGCAGACGCAGGAAAATGCTGACAGCCACATCTCTGTTATGAATTGGATAGGATTCAGAGACTTGATGTGTGCTTAAAGTGCATATGGTTGTCAGTTATCTTCCAGAAATAGTTTTTTTGCCACTATTCTTTAACAACAAATGTCCTTGAAATGAAACGCTTTTGGCACCAGATGAAATTCCATCTGTACATCTGCCATCCCCTTCAACCAGCTCCAAGGAGATGAAACCATCTCACCAAATAAAAACTTCCCTCAGAGATCAACATTATCAGTAGAATTCAACCTGCTCAGCTTGGTGGTCACATTTAGGCAAGAACCTCCTTTAAGAGTAAAATAAGAAAAGTTTGATCCGCCAAATATACTGGACTTATAATAATCTCTCAAACCAAATCTTTCAAATCTCTGTTTTTAACCTTTTCAACGTTAGGGTTAACTTTTCCAGTATTTGTTCCGGGGCCCATTCGGATATTATCATTTTCTTTTTGCCTCTATAATGTGCCACACCATGGTGGCATATAATTAGTCAAATAAGAGCAGAAAGATTGTAGCAGAAATGTATAATAAATATATAAAATGACAAAAATCAACCCCAGCATGTACACAGAGAGGAATTACTGTTTATATAAAACTGAACATCCCTGAAAATCTAATATCATGCATGTGCTTGCTAAAATTAATATTTTCTGCAGTCATTCTCATTCTTTTTCTTATTTCATAAACATGATATAAAAGGAAGAGAGATGAATCAAGAGAGCAACTCAGCCAATTCATGTTAAATACTCACCAAAGTGAAGAAAAAAAAGATAACCAAAAAATTTTATAAAGTAAGAGGGAATTTTAAAAACAGTTAAATACTCTTCTTAGGATGAACTGCAGGAATAAGAGCCCCAAAAGATGAACTTCTAAAACACGTGTAAACTTTCTAACGGGCGCAAAAACATGCTGCAGCTGATTTACTAACCTGACGCTCCCAGGAACGCCCCAGTTAAACCAGCAAACTAGTTCTGCCACCGTTTTTGCACATTTGTCTTCAATGAATATGCAATTTGGGAGTTTCTAAGAAGAGTAGATGCGAATAAATCCACTTTGTAGGCTAATGATATATATGTAGAACTGCAGACAGTGGTTGTTTTTGGACCAATACTGTAGTTAGCACTTCTGAAAGAGCAGAATGAGCATCAGCCTGATTCACAGTCTTTTCTCATGTGCATTGGGAGGCCATGACTGAAGTTTTGGAACTAAATTTGGCATAAAAACAGATCATTTGTTTGAATGTTGAAATCACAGCTGTTGTTTAGACAAACGCTGTCAAAAGCAGACAGGTTCATTTCTGTCATCTCAGCAACAACTATGTCATGAACAGAACATGTTTCAGTTTGTGGACATACACTATCATGTTCTACAACCAGCCTTAGCATGTCATACCCAGGTTTTCCAGTTATCTGCTCCTTACGGAAATTGAGCTTAACCTGTTTCTCAGTATTGATCGGAGGAATTGCTTCTGTCGGCCCCTCCTGTCTTATTTACTGATTTATTATTGTAATGAGCTTAACCTTTTTTGTTCTTCCTCTAATATCTTACCATCTCTTCCTAACCTCATCTGGTGGTCTTATTGTTTTAACAACTACATTTACTTTTTGGCAAACACCCTCCCAAACTGCAGTCCTTCTGGTGACATTAGGATCTCTTTGCTATATTTCTATTTCCCTCACTAATATTTCGATCTCCATTTATTTTCCATTCGCATCTGTCTTGCTTTCTTCTTCTCCTTCTTCTCTCTCCATGGAGAATGAATTGTTCATGCTAAATTCTCATTGCAATAGGGCTGTTTGCGCCTGTTATTGTCCGTGACATCTTAGTTGATCACATGCAAATCATGGAAAGACAACAGGTGCAATTTACTTGTGGCACTTGCAATTTTCTACTCACTGTTTGAAATTTTAGTAAATCAGGGCCTTAGACTCTTAGTGAGTGGAAGGACTAACATGCCCTGGATGTCTGTGATGTCCTCTCTGTCTGACTGCAGGCCCCAAACACATGATGAAGGGAAGACTAAGCCATGTGGCCACATGATCACAACGTCTCTTTCTCTTAATGAAAGATTTCCTTAGTGTCTCTAATCCTTGGACAGAGTGAGTCTAATGGTCCATTATGCAACAAGCTTATAGACAGAAAAGTTTATGATTGTCTCTGGTCAGTAAGTAAGCAGTAAGAAATGCATCTATTATTCACTCAGAAGGGATAATCATTTACATTTGAAAGCTGCAGATATATAAAAAAAGGAACACGAAACAATTCATTTTGTGTTTTTCCTTCTACTCCAAGTCATTTTTCTATTTTTTTATTAAACTATTTTGTAGAAGCTGAAGCCTTTTAATCCCAGTCACCATGCCGACACAATGCTTTCAGGACAAGCTAAATTATCAGATTATGAAACCAACATGATATAAATGAATGTATCAATAGATATAACATCATAAAGGCCAACGAAACAAGAAAATATAATTTATTATCGGTACTTTGGAATAACACGCACGTCAAGAGTGACCAAGACTTTTCTCTTCTGCAAAAGTCTTGGCTTTCAGGGTAAATATTGACATTGAAACAAATACACAAGAGTTACTTTTTACATATTTACACTTCCTCATTTAAAGTTATGTTACTTTTTACCTCCTATCATCCCTTAACCAACTGCAACTCAGCTAGAGCATCAGAAACATCTTCCTGGCTTTACTCAGCCATAGAAGACCATCATTTTTCTTCTTTTCAGACACACATAGACACACACACGTTGATCTCTGGCTGCTCCTGACTGGACATTACCCTCAATTTAAGCTCTCTGATTGGTGGAAAGTTTGACAAGAAGTGTATTCATCATCATTTCAGAAGTCTCTTAGCAACATAGTAGTGACAGTGATGTTTTTTAGGATAGAATGTTATTATCATGGATCACTCATTGTGGATTTACCATATAGTGGAGTTTTAAGGGTCAAACTAAAGAAAGTAGCAGCATATGGGGCTATAAAGCTTTGGGACATGTCTTCTGGAGGATAGTAAAGGGCATTATAGTGTGATGTGAAGTCTTGAGTATTTATGTTGTTATGGCATCGGTTAAAAGGCAGGCATAAGGGCCCAGATATGGAGGCCCTTCCCCTTCAGAGAAAAAGCCCCAGGCCTCACAACATCACAGAAGCACATCACTCCAGTTGTTTTTCTCCCCAGGTGGTCGTCAGAAAGAGGAAAGAGAAGGTGAAGAGGCAATTCAATCAGGAGATTGTTCCAAGCGGTACATGATACTGCAGCTTATTGAGAGTGAGACCTGCATGATGAAAGCCATTTTGCAGATTGTCTCATTGGTTTACTCATCACTTCAAGGCAGCAGCAGAAAGAAGAGGAGTGAGTAGAGGTAATGAAGGAGAGATTAAAAGGAGAACTGATTACGAGCTGCTACCATCTCTGTGGTCATTCGGCTGTCCGGCCTCATCTTAAACCATCCTCCAGCCAACTTCTAATCACCCTTCCATAAGCTCGGCGCTTCAGAGTAGCAACAAACCATTTCAGGTTTTAGCTAGAATCAGCCCAGTTCAGACAGCTGGATCTTAAACATGCAGGGGAGGATTGGAGAGGTAAAAGGGCTGAACGAAACACCAGCGATAGATCAGATACTTGATGTAAAGTGAAAGCTGTCACTCACAGTGACTGCATGAGAGAATTACCATCCAGTTCTACTTTACACAGATTTCCACTTGAACCTTTATCTTTAAAGATAAAGGTTCTGGCCCAGGGTTTTTATAGACCTGGATGCCTTTCCAGTACCAAACAGATGTATCTTCAGTAGATTTAATGGATCAGTTAAAGTGTGGATATGAAGAGATCTGTAATCTTGATCCTGATGAGAATGTGGCAGGACGAAGAAGGGCCCAGGCAGGGCTTGAACCCCAGCCTCCCGGGTGAGATTCATGCACACTGACCATTCAGCTAAGAGTTATATCCCTGTGGCCGTGTAGCCAGGGTGCATCATCAGTTAGAGGCATGGTGGCAGGACCTCAGCTGTCACAACATTTCATAAAACCTGACAACCAGCTGTGGTAAACAGCATGAACTATGGAAGAGTGATGGTCAGTAATCTGGAAGAGTGTGATACATCGTAGCTGCAGTTTAAGACGCACCTAAAGAAGTCTTCATGTTCCAGTGGGGTCAGCGCCACAAACGGGGACAATCAATTAATGAGAAAAGTGTTTTCTGGACTATTTAAGTTTGCCATTTGTTCGTAACACAGTCCATTGGGTTGTAAGTTTATCCCAGTTTGAGTGTCTTGGGTTCTCTGTTCTTCTGATCTCAGGTGTTACAGGAGATCATAGAAGAGGACGCCAGTTGCATTTTGTGAAATCAGACTCTCTCAGGCTCTTGATTTAATGCATGTCAGCAATCTTTTATTTTTAATGTTTTCTGCTGGATGGGATTCATTTCCTCAGACATAACTCAGACATAGCGTCACACAGACAGATGAGCGAGGAGACCTGTTACTGCCACATCTTTCATTCTACTGTAACTTGTAGATAAAAACTTCACAAAGGGACAAACAGAAGATCAGAAATCACCTGGTATAAGAACTTGAATACATCTAAAAACCCACCTGTAGCGGTTAATGACCCTGATAAGAAGCTAATGTTAGCATCTATATCAGCAAGTAATGTATACAGTAGTGGATACACAACAGCACACATGTTAATGAGCTGGAGCCATCAGATCTTCCCCAGACCATGTTAAACTGGGACCTGTAAACTAAACAACTGGCTCCAGTGGTTTTGGTTCCAGTAATGGAACTGGAAGTTTTGGATCTAAAAACATGAAAATGTTGAGTTGTTACTCTGTGATGTTTCAAACCAGCACAAACCAGCACTAAACCAGCACAAACTAGCAACAAACCAGCACTAAACCAGCAACAAACCAGCATTAAACCAGCACTAAACCAGCACAAACCAGCAACAAACCAGCACTAAACCATCACTAAACCAGCAACAAACCAACACAAACCAGGGACCAGCAGCTCTGGACCTGTTCAGCTTCAGTCCTGCAGGGTTTAGATGTTCTTCCGCTTCAAGCGTTAGAACCAAGATGGCCAAGATTGTCATAGAGATTAAAGGGATAATCATGCAGCAGGCGGTCCAGTCAGTGACAATGCAAGCTGCATCTTTTACAGGATGATATGAATCATTTTGGTTAAAGTCCTAGTCTGAGTGAAGGTGTCATGTCCAACGGAGGGCGTTGTGTTTTCACTCTGAAGTTTGTCCCTGATGTCTCGCCAGACGTCAGCGCACAGCGAGCAGACGGCGCTGATGCATCCTCAGTCTGAAATCTACTTTCATCATGCTTCACATTTAGCCAAAGGCACACCTGAATAATTAATCTGCAGTCACTGCTCATGGACGCTGCTCTGTCTCCGGACTGCTGCTGCAGAGCTGCTGCAATCTCACCCAAACCAGGGTATTGGATTTTAGTGTTTCATCCTCAGCAGACTGACCTATAGGCCAGTTGTTTGATTGGACATCACAGAGGAAGAGCCAGATGAAGAGATCTGCACTCAGGCTCAGAAATCCCCCGTTTTTAACATCAGGACAGAAATAAATTCAGACGTTTATAGAAATCCAGTAAAGGCACCATTTAATTTTTTTTAACCATTGAAAGTAAAAGCCTTCACACACCTTCATTCATAATGTACATAAGAGGTAATAGAAACAGAAAATATATTAATCACCAAGCAGCTGATTTCTGGTCTAATATCCCTCAAGTAGTCTAGTTAGGGCAGCTGTTGCTCAGGTGGAAAGAGCTGTTATCTACTAACCAGGGGACCAGCTGTTTGATTTATTGATAAAAAGTGCTGTACAATTACAAAATGACTATTTATGTACTGCCAGTCTAAGATATGAACCTTCAGTAAAGTATTAAATAATTAAATAAGCAGTTTAATGTTTGATTAGGGCAACGTGGCAAAATTGGTGCATTGACTTAAACCCAAACATGTGCAAAAAGTGTTGAAATGACGTAAAATCTGATGCATTTCAGCTCATCCTGCAATTATAATGGTCCATCACCAACGTCATGCCACAGCCAAAAAACCGTGTGAAGATGATTAAAACAACACTAATCGAAACAGCAAACAGTAGCCATCATCATTACAGTTAATGATCTCCCTCCCCCGCTGCATGCTGAGTGTGACAGGAAGCCGTCTCAGCCAGGTGAACAAAGAGCAGAGCAATCACCTGGGAGGCCAGAATCTGAGTGCAGCTCCGCAGGAGGCAGGCCTGAATATTTCCTTCTGATGCTCATTGCAGAGACTTCATGTGATGCCACTCAACTTCTCTGGGATCATTTAATAATTCAAAGCTGAATCGCTCACAGACAAAGAGATTTGGATGTTTAAAGATTTTACAGGGTGCAAATCAGATTAGAAATTGGGTTATATTCACTGAGCTAAGCTAACGTTCCAGGGGAGATACAGGAAGAGAAAATTGTTCACAGCCATATTCGTGGTTATCAATCAACAGACTACAGGCTCCGAATTGAATCAGAACTGAAAAAAATTCAAGGTCATGGTCAGAAACAACTCCATCTTCAGAGAATTTAATCAATTACGTTTTGACTCCACCACCTGGCATTTATGTCTTCCTGAGACTGTTGTAACTAACCCCAGTAAACCAGTCAAACATGAAATCTGACCTTGGACACCAGTTGGCCGTCGACCCTTCATGTCCTTTGGGGAAAGACATACAGCAGACTTTGGTATCAAAGAGCTGCTAGTGATGCCACATTCACAGTAATATTCAGGTCAAATTGCTCAGCTGAAACAGCATGTTGTCGTTTTACTGAAACAGCAAAGCTAAACCTGGAGAAAGGAATGGTGCACGACACTTAGACTGACACACAGATTTGGATACAGTCACCCAATCCTGCTATAAAATGAGATAAGAACCCTCATAAGGGTATAAAGAAGTAGAATTGCCAACAATGGCCTTCACCATCAGGCCCGTAACTACCATTGAGGACACCGCGGTCATGTCCTCGGTATTTTTTTTCTCCAAATAATGAAACCCGTTGTGACTTTGACTGATCGGTTGTACTGTCGCTCTTGATGTGCAGTACTTCTGTCACACCGGTAGAAGGCGCTAGTGGGTCACAGACATACTGGAGCTGCCTAAGTGTTGTGTTAAAGATAGAAGAAGATGAAGAAAAGATAGATTGTTTGAATCAATCTTAAGTTTTTATAGGAACACGGAAAATGCATGCCTGTAAGTATTGTAATGTACAGAACTTTGTTTTACTGAAGGGGAACTCATGCTCGCCGTTATAATTCTTGTTTGGAATGACGTAGCGTCGATGCTAATTATTTAGCACATCTATGGGATTTCCCATTTTACGTTAGCATTAAGCTAGGGGCCTCAATAGCGGTCTTATTTTTGTGTTTCTGTTTAG
>JBBBVT010000003.1:527851-538972 GCA_037177035.1 Craterocephalus eyresii
GATAGATAGATAGATAGATAGATAGATAGATAGATAGATAGATAGATAGATAGATAGATAGATAGATAGATAAATATATATAATCACACATGTGAGGTTGTTCTTAAAATAATGAAACCAAACAAGGCAGTAAAATGTTTTAAGGTGAAATTTAAGTTAAACTCAAAAGAAACAAAACTGTCCAATCGTACTTCAGATGGTTTATCAGTGGAGATGCTGCAGTTGAGATTTACCTGAAGTTTATATCATACTTTGAGGAAAGGTTTGTTATAAAACAAAAAACATGTCCCTCCAGCTTTGTGGTAATATTAGTCAATAAAGCTGCAATGACCCAGAAGGGAACATTAACTTATTATATGTCTTTCTTTTCCATGAACTGAAGCACATGCACACTGGATAATCTGACTGGAAGTCAATGACAATTGTTTTGTCTGTGAATGGAAAGCATAATGCTATGCATAACACTCCAAAGAGTATATAACCTATTTAGATATTATATATGCTGACAGTGTAGATGGTGTTAGGAGATGACACTGCAAAATCTGTGCACTAGGACACGTTCCCACCAGGATAGTGCACAAGATGCGATTAAGGACTTGGTTCAGTTGGAGGATACAACATTGTCTCAGACTGAGTTTGTGTTAATGCTGCATCAAACAAACCATTTCAATAGCATCCCATTCCTTAACAGAAGGAGAAGGTGAGGAACATAACAGAGAAGAAAACTGTTTTAATTTAATTCCAGATGTTAGCCTGTTTCTTATGTTTCTTTATGTGACAAACTGCAGCTGTTCAACAATAACACATAAAGACCCATGTTCATGTGGTTTCATACATTTACAATGAAGAATATTGAAGCAGAATAATCAGATAATTCTTTTAGATAATTATTTTATTAAAAAAACCTACAGTAGTGACATTACTGTTTAGTGCAAAGATAGGTTTCCAGTTAAATGAGTAAAACAAGCAGTAAAAAGGCACTTAAAGTATCAGGAAAAGACTGATGGAAAACTCCCCGTTTCATGCTTAAAAAGAAGAACTCAGAGAGGAGAGACCTCCGCCAAGCCACAGAGTCAGACACCAGAGAAAAACCCAAAGGTCCAGACAACCTACCCAGTGTCCCAGTACAATGTGGGATTATAACATCTACCACAATGTCATCCTGTCATTTTTTTTCCTTCCATCTTTTTTGTTTTTTTTTTGACAGTGATTCAGGGCATTATCTGTTCAGTTAGAAGCTGTAATGGCAAAATAATCCATACATGCCCATAGTAAAGAATTCCTGTATCCAGATGCTAATCTGGATCACCCCCAAAATCTAATCAGTTGTTCATTTTTCCATATCTGAGATTTCCTGAAAATTGAATCAAAGTCAGATCAAGTTCATGCTGTTTTTAAAACATTCACTTTGTTCCGTCTAGTCAACCAGCTACAGATAAGATGAAGAACAAAGACCACCTGATGCAACTGTTGATAACAACATGTCACCGTAATATCAGGTGGCCCTTCTGAAGAAGACCGCAGGGGTAGTTACATGTTAAGGTAATTCAATCAATCTATCTAGCTATAGCTGTGCTAACTAAAAGGATTAGAAAATGAATGAATTAAAATCCGTCCATGACAGTTTGAGCTACATTACTAACAGACAGGCATACAGACAGGCAGACAGACAGGCGGACAGACAGGCGGACGCTACTGAAAACATAACCTCTGCAGATGATGCAGGGCTCCAGCTGCTTAATTTTTCACTGCTGTCCCTGAATCATCATCATTTCTCCAACCTTTACAATGAGAGGAGCTATGTTATACTTCTAAGTGACTCCACAAGTCGTTCCACCATCACTGTTTGATGTTTCCAATCACATGAGTGAATGCTGATACAGTAACAGCGCTCGCATCAAATCAAACAGCATTAAAGGAGCAAAAAGCGAAAATTAATAATTTCTAGGTTGAAAGAATTAAAAATGTGCAATGTGAATCTCTAGATGTGTAATTCCATCTGGAACATAGCATGACGTTACACACGGTCTCTCTGTGTTGACATCGAGCCTGTTGTTTAAAAGGGTGGTCTCCTTCAGCATGCAAGTTCGTGCATGTGAAGCTCCGCCTCCTTCATGAACTGAGTGAAGGCCCTCCCTCCTTTCACGTACAGTCAGCCGCACCACGTTTAAGGGAATGGTGGAAGTTGGAAGCGTTCATTTAAAAATGACAGGGAACACATTTCATCACCCAAAGAGCCACATTAAATGGGAAACAAACCGGGTAAAGCAAGGGAAAAAACGAGGATAAACAAAACGAGCGCTGAGAGAACGAGAGACGTTACGATTCGCTCGGAGTTCGCTATCCTTCTCCTGGATCGGTAAGGAACCGTCATTATTTAGATCTAGTGTTACTGCAATGAAAGCTCCTTCAGACTTGCTCTGGAAAACAATAAAGTTGTTGCTCTTGTCCTTTATACTGCTTGCATTCAGATATAGCTCTGCTCTTTTACCTCAGAGCCGTAGTGGACAGCGAGGATAGGTAGAAGAAACTGTCAATCATGGCGCACGTTTGTTTTGATCTCAATCCCCGACAATATCGCTTTTTGCCCCTACAAGGAAGATTTGCTAGTTTTGTTTTGGTGATTTTCTGTCAGTGTGACAAACATGCAGGACACATGAGACACTTGAAGATTGTCTCCTCCATTTTGCCATCAAGCCAGCTGAAAAATCTGAATTGTTGCAGACTCGCCATTTGAACCGTCCACTCGCCCTCCACATATCAATATGGCGGAACGGCTCCCAGAACACAGAAGCGGAGCGAAGTGTGGGGGGTCCGGTTTAAGTTTGAGCCTTTACTATTTTTATGTCTTGAAGAATGATGGCCACGGACGGCCACCATACCTGCACAACACGCCATACCCATCTGTACCACTAGATGTCAGTAATTCTTACACAGTGGACATTCAGGGGACACTGGTGACATGCATGATGGAGCAAACTTTGAAGTCCATTAAAGCTGAATTTCTATGGTGCTGAACCAGTCCAGAGTTTAAGCAGCCAGCTTTAATTGGCTGGAGGGACTGCTTCATTACGTCTAGGTTGTCTGTCATAACCCAACACATCCAGCTAATAGGGCTCTTGTCTTTCATTGCTCTCCCTTCAGTAGAAAAGTGTCAATACTCCACTAATGAGAGTAATTTATCCGCTGCACTGGCTTCCCCTCCATAGGATGAAACAAACGCTGGCAGAGGTAGCGGAGCTTTTACACCTTCGACCATGCTGGGCTTCTCCCAGAAAAAGCCACTGAAGCACAGCAAATCCTTTACTAATGGCATAATGGAACCCCACCGGCACAGAGCTGCCTCGACGAGACTCTTCTGAACTCCAGATGTTTTATTTTGTTACAACTGTTTTCAGATGACTCTGATTTCTGCACAGGACACAGAACGGGAGGGGGGTGGGTGGTGGGGGGGGTGGCATCAGAAGGAGCAGAGTAAGCAAGAGCAACACGACGACATGCCCAAAGGAAATCATGAGCTGTCAGAGTGAGACCAACAGAAAGATTAACCTTTGCTTTGTCAGGGGCATATTTTACAGAACCGTGAAAGCTGTGATGGTAAATCTGTGGTCCTGTCAGCAGCGGCAGGGAAGGGGAACAGGACGCTCCCCTCTAAACCGCATGAAAACCGATGAACATGAGATAGCTGCAGGCACAGTTGTGATTCCATCTGAGGTTGCTAGATAGAAAACTCCCCCCAAAGCCTGACCGCACCTAAATATCATGGTGGGGAGGGGTTATCAGTGCAGGCCATGCTACTTTCCATTTCCTTTTCCTTTCACCTATTACACTTGCCTGAAATTTTGAAGCGCCCAGCTATATGGAAAGATTCTGGAGAATTCCACTGGTTTTGAACCAGTGAGCTGGTCTGAGTAAAAACATTACTATGATTATTCGACAATCCTGTCTGGAAGGTTTTCTTTATGTCATCGCTACCGGGGCCAGTTTTATTGATGTTTTTTTCTGATGTGGAAAACTAGGCTTGCAAGTAAAAAGCTCTCCATAACACCAGTGTGACTGATTACAAAAGGTCTTGTATAAATAGTGATCTCCAGAATTTGTGAGACTCCTAAACCAAATGTTGAAGATCCTACGTCTGTGTTAGCTCTTTTTATATGGAGACACAGATGTGATATCATGTAGTTTACAAGGTTCTGTGATATTTTTCAGAAACAGACCAGTACGACACAATCTGGCTAGCATCCAAAGTACTCTATGTGGGGACCCTATGCAGGCTGCTGCCCTAGTTTGCCCATGGTGGATCCGCAAACATGCTTCAGTCTATGACACTTAACAAGCTAAAAAGTTTACACAATGATCCAACAGCACAGCTGTCTGAATATTTATTATTTCATATTATTATTTCATATTAATTTCTAATGAGAGGCCTATAAAAAACATAGTATATTTAATAAATTGATTGTAAGCGATCCAGAAGTGAGTCAGTCCATGTAAGAGAAATGTTCATTTTATTTTAGTCACTCTTCATGAAACAAACACATCCTAACAAGCTACTAGCATTTATCCGAGGCTTACAGCTTACAGCCCCATCATTACTTTTATCCTCTTACTGTCTTTCTTCCTCCGTTTGCTCCTTCTTATGCTTTTCTACCCCACTGAGATAACTTCCTGTTGATGTCATGACGACATTTTACAACCACATCCTCACTACCAGGCACAATGGGCACCTGTCAATCATTTTGATCAGCAAACGTCTCGATTCTGACTCAATTATCCCACAACAACACAGAGCACAGCTGAACATTTATTCTAAAGCATGAAGAATAAGCACGAGTCACTTTATTTCTCCTGGGATGAGGCTGAAAGTTCAGCTTCTGGGCCCCCCGGTGGCATGTCAGGCTTCCTGGGGCCCACAGCTTTCAGCAAAAGATGGCTCTGATTGCTGCTCTTCATTTTTCAGATTCAACAATCACATGAAATATAGTTTATCTATCTCTCCTGAGTCAGACAGAAAAAAGCAAAACAAACAGTAACAGCAAGATGAGAGAGGAAACGCAGCATGTGTGAGATGATAACTCCAGAATCAATCTTTTATCATTATATCACTGTTTCACCTGGTAAGATTAAGAAATACTGTAAACCACGAGGCATATCCCGCATTGCTCCCAGAGCAGCTACATTTCTGCAGATGGATGAGATCTACATATCCCTCTTTGATCAAAGCAAGAGGCGTATGAAATCAGGCCACAGTAACAGAGCATGAAAACACAGGAAGTGACAGACAACAAGCCCGATGCATGACTAATTGACAGGAGAAAGAGCCATGTTGCCCGAGCAGATGCTTTTATATGGAGGCAATTAAACAGTTGAAGACTGGTATGGTGCATTAACAAGGATGAATGAGTTAGCTGCTAATCAGCTGATGAATAGTTTGGGTCTAGATAATTACCTAATTAGCTCTTTAGCTCCTAAATGCTAAACAAACATTTTTAACAAGCCTACTGCTTGAACTACATGGATTTTTATCATAAACTAAATATAAAAGCTGGATGTACGTATCTGGTAAGTGAAGCTGATGCAGGAAACCTGTCGTCATGACTGGTTCATTTACCAAAGTTTTCTTTTTTTTCAGCGAGGTGTCAGTCCTGAAGGTGACATTTTTCCACCTGTAACTATTTAATTCTGATGCTGCCATCTTCAGATCGCAGACCTTATTTTCAGGTAAAGACCTTTTGTATCCTGGAGGTCTCCACCTACTTTAACAGCTTATAATAAGCTATGTTTTCTTGAGATTGCAAGATGCTCAAGGTGAATTAAAAAATGAGAGGTTATCACATAATTTAACTGGTAATGATCACTGTTGGTTTGAATAAATGGTTCCAAGTTAAAGGTGCACTGCGCAAGTTGAAATGCAACATTTAATTTCTCCAACATCCTCTTCCAGCAGCCTGATGTGCAGGATGAGCCGATCTCTATCCACCTCAGCTGCCTCTATAGTCCTGTTTCTGCTGCTCAGTGAGAGGAATCCTTATGGCTGCATGTGGGTTAAAGCACTGCTCGTGCTGGTTGACCTGCCGCTGCTACTGTTTACTCTGCCACCATTAGAGCATCATGGAGACACACTGACCACAATAACTGGATAACAGTAGCCCTTTGGGTTCAAGTGCCTCTCACACACCAACATATATTCCTACAATACAAGAAAAAAAATGTTTTTCTTGATGATAGTCAACATCGGAGCAGCTTTCTATTAATGGAGGGAAATCTGATCTGTGCTGGGAATAAAACAAGACCCTCAGCTGGCTTTCTGCTTACTAAAAAGTTAAATGCGATGTGTACGCTAGAAATCTGCATACGTAGCATACGATCAGTGGACAGAGCTGTCGTCTATTAAAAAGGAGGTCGGCGGTTCGATTCCACTCCGTTACATGTCGAAGTGTCCTTGGGCAAGACACTGAACCCTACCTTGCCTCCCGATGTGCCTATCGGATGTGAATGTGTGTGAATGGTTAGAAACCCTCTGCACCGAGTATGTTTCAAAATAGCTGCTGTGTGAATGGGTGTGAAAGGGTGAATGAGACATAGGCTGTGTCTCATTTAGAAGGCCACGTGCTTTGAAGTGCGGATTTGTCGGCTGCATACGTCAGATCCGCGCACCAAGGACTGTCCCATTACAAACCTATCAGATGAAGCCTCCTGATCCACCCTCCAAACCTGCACTTCGTTTGGCATAAAAACAAGGATGCATGCAGTGTATCCTCCGCGCTCCACTCTGTCCCATAATGCAGTGCGAAATGGATGACAGCGGGCAAAAGGGGGAGTACAAACGTGAAAGTATTTTCTTCAGTAACGTGACAAACCATTCATTGAAAAAAAAAGCTTATGTGCATTAAACTACGGCATTAAAGTCCTACAAGATTTGACATTTGTGGATTTTTAAGCGTCACGGGCAGGGAACAACTGCTGACTGCACTTGAAAGTTGATTAAAAATTATTTTGTCTTGAACGTTCACCCAAGTGTCCCATGAGAGGCAAAACCTAGTAATTCATGATGTGAAACATCATTTAGTAAATGTCCCTCATGTTAATGTAAATCTACCTTGACTGATTGGAATCGGTCAATATGTGACGGTAAAGTCAGTTTATCAGTTTATTTATTTATTAAATGTTTTTTTATTTATATTGCTTTTGCATTTGATATTACAGTACATTAAAGTAACAGGAAGCCTACTATTGATATAATTATGATACTCACAATTGCAATATTATCTCATAGAATATTGCCCTATTAAATGATAATGTAGTTAATAATAATAATTGTAGTTGCTAGGCAACGGGACTTGGGCTAATGAGAAAATGTCTTCAGCGAGGCCGTCTCATTTCAGTGGCTTTCCGTGCCAGGAGGCTGCTTCAGAGAGCACGGACTACGCAGGGAACTCTGTGGACGACGAAGTACGCGCACTTCAAAGCGCGTGGTCTTCTATATGAGACACAGCCATAGTGTTAAAGTGCTTTGAGTGGTCACATGACTAGAAAAGCTCTGTACAAGTACAGTCCATTTACTATTTACCTGTATACTAACTATGTTATGCTTTATTTATGTATTGTGCATCTAACTCCGGGCTCGGACTGAGTGGAGTGCAGGTAAACAAAGACCAACGTAGTCGAAATCGAAGCGCCCCATGTGCGTACATAACACTGGAGTCACTTACACTTGCCGAGGGGCCAGACTTCTGGGATGAAGCTAGAACTTGTGCTCTGCTCCTTTAAGGTAAATGCATTTCAATCTGTTCAAAACCTGAAAATGGCTTTTCTGAAGTCTAACAAAGGAAGACATAGCTAAGGTTATAGCTAAGAAGCAACACTGTTAGCTCAAACCACAAAACAAATGAAAAAGGTCTGATCCTGCTTTTTGGATGAATAATTGGCATGTACAGAGGTGAGAGTAACAAAGATGTACTCAAGTACAAACTAGTATTACTTCAAAATAGCATTACTTGATTGGAACTAAAATGTAGTTATCCAAAAACTTATGTAAGAATCAAAAATTATTTACAGTAGTAAAAAGACTTCTAAAAATAACATCTGATAAATTTTTTAAAAATGATATAAACTGACAGATAGGTTTCTAAAAGCCTTCCCTGTAGTCTAATAGTTGGAAGCTAATGCAAATTCATTCCTTCATAGAAAACTATTGAAGTCTGATCAACGGACAGTCATTTCTTTTCCTTTTCAAGATGTTACTCAGGATAATCAGAGTTAATATAACTTGATGCCGTTCTCTGTCTTAAGCTGGGTTTATACGCAAACGTTTATACGCTGTTTCTTTCCGGATCTGCAGGTAGCAGCAGACTGGTTATGGCCGATAAACTGCACAGGCTGGATTTTTTTCAGTGATTCAACGTAAAAGTTCACTATCTATAATTACATGTTGTGATTGGTGTTTATGGGCAGCTGCTATCAGATGGAGATGAACTGCAAAGCTGGGAAACTTCAGTTTTATGTCATTTTTACATTTCTGTGTACAAACATCAAGGAGAAACAAACAAACAAACAAGTATCACAGACTGATTCATCACAAGCGTAGCCGGGTCTGAAGAGGTGCACGTTGAGCTTCTGCAGACCTGTGCAGAGCCTACGGCGATATTGCTGTAACCCTCCTGACAGGGACAACATGTGAGTATAAACCCAACTTAAAACTATTTAACAATGTCATGTGACCCAGTAGAAGTTTGTGTTCTGCCTTTATGTTCAGAGCCCTCCCCCCAAGCTCATATATTGTTTTTTTCTTCTTATTTTACTGTGTTCTGCTTGTATTTAGGCTGTGGGCAGAGGGTGTGTACACACCACTGTGTGGGCGTAATGAAAAACATGATCAATTTAAACTGCTGCTTCTGTCTAGCTCTTATTCACGGTCCATCAGCAGAATATGGGCTTTTACATCAGGCTGATGAGGCAGCATTTACCAAGTTATTGTGTGGAGGTGTTTAATTGTCCCTTTGAAATGTAACCAATGTGAAACATTTGGAAATTACTTATTTGATCTATCACTTTGTTCAAACACAGCTGTTATTTGGCATCTCAGGGAAAATGAGCTGCTTTTTCAAACAGTAACTGCTTGACATAATCAGATATCTGCTTGTAATCAGAATAAATGTTTACAGCTTTAACTGAGTAACACCTTGAAGAAAAAGACCAAATAACTTCCACAATGACAAAATATCACCAAAACCATTGTTGAATTAATTTCTTTCTGTAATTCAACACACAAATCCGAATCCAACCCTTATAAGGAGAGGGAGGAAAGGAGGAGAGTGGACTGGAAAAAAATGCTGGAATATTGAGAAATACGGGAAAGTTTCCTCTCTGACAATAAACTTGGCCCCAGTAGATGCCGGTCCAATCACAGTGAGGATTAGGATAATTAACATTTTCTTGACAGAGAATTTTCTCATCAAGTGTAAAGTTTTAGTAGCCACAAATAATCAAACCTGCTATTCCTGTCTAATCTAAACCAAATAAAACACAGAATTGAAAAAAAGAATTAAAGTAACACACTGGTTTGACTCAAACATGAAGCAAGTTTCAGTCTTGCAGGGCAAAGCAGGGAACTTGGATAACAGTGAGGACAAACAGACTGTAGGTTTGGTGTAATGAACTGGCAGGTGTTACAACCAAGCCAATTTAATGATATGAGCTGAGACATATGTGCTTTTTATTACATGGACTTGTCATTTGACCTTTTATAAAACACAATATTTCTAAAATGCTGCTCCATGTGTCAGGGGTTTGTTGGTCAGGTCACACTGTGGTGCTCCAATGATTTCTCCTCGTGACTTTTCTCTCCATCGGTTATGATGAGTAACCATGACAGCAGAAGAGTTGTTTACCAGCAGGATGATCACAGAAACCAAGTGCAGGACCGACAGAGGGAGTCTGAGAGAGAGGAGGAATTTCAACTCATTCTGATGAGAAATGTGAGGTCACTAGCAAACAAAATGGACAAACTTAAAGAGCTGACGAGGAAGGAATACAGAGACGGCAGTATGGATCACCGGGACGTATCCCAGACTCTAATGTGTCTGCAGAGACTGAAGGATGGATCACTGGGACGTATCCCAGACTGTGATGTGTCTGCACTGCTGCACGGACAGACTGAGACATCACAATGAGTAGAGTAAGTAAAGGTGGAGGAATCGCAACGCTTGTCATCAACTTCCTGCACACGCTGCTGAGCTTGTTTACATGCAAACCAAAACCTGATCCTTCCCTGATTTCTGTAGGATTCTGCCAGTCGAGTAAACAGCAAAGTCGGATATCAGTTACTAAATAATGGCAGTTATCTGATTATCAGAAATTAGATTAGAAGCCTCCTGTAAATTTTTCCCAAATAATTCGATATCTTTGTTCATGTAGACCCACATATCAGATTTATTTCCTGTTCTTACATCTGCACACGGCAATAAACTGCGTTGCTTTCATCATTTCAAAATCTTCTGTTAGAAAAACGGATCGATGCTGTCACAGCATGACCTCACCTGATCCATTGTTGCTAGGCTACAAGTGCTACCGGAAAATTTGAATAAGCTGGAAAAGTTGTTTTATTCAGGCAATTCAACTTAAAAGCTGAAACCAATTCATTTTATGTACTAAGATGCAAGACTTTACTTTCAGAGACCTGACATGTTTGAATTTAAAATCCATTTTTTAATGATTTCAAGAAATACACAAATTTTGAGAGTTTTTTTATTTGAGGTTTTTTGAAGCTACAAATCCTTATCAGTAAAATCTAAATAAGTAAAAGCAGATATATAATGATTTGCATACTATTTGTCAATACAGTATGTGTACATTTAATCTTTGAATTTAAGTTGCAGGTACTACTTGGAAAATTAGATTATCCTCAATAAGTTCATGCATTTTTGTAATTTAAAGGGACTCTATGTAGTGTTAGGTTTTCGAACTAGCGACTGCCATCTATGGCTCTTAGCAGCACTGCAGCCTCCACAGTACGCTCATGCTTGACAACCTGGAGCTATTTTCCAGCATGAAATATGATCATTTACTCACCCAGACAGTTTTGGTGTAACTTGAACTCCTTCAGGAGATATTTAGATCCAC
>JBBBVT010000003.1:567745-590615 GCA_037177035.1 Craterocephalus eyresii
CTGTTTTTTTCATTTGGTTTTCTCGTTTTTCGTCTTTGCGTTCTGGTAACAGGAAAGGAAAATCGGCTCTTTTTATCAGTTTTTTCGTTTTTATTTGTAAATGGAAAAATGGATAAACGACGGTTTTTCAGTTTTTTTGTTTTTGACTTGAAAGGAAAAATCGAACTGCCTGAATATACACGGACCCTAAAGTGAGGAAGTGAACTTGCACTGCAGAGATATGAAGCTCAGAAACAGAGAAACGGGAGGTTGTGGATGGTCCTGTATGTGTGTAGGATTGATTCGTTATGAACGTGATGTGTGGCGGGGAGCTGGTGTGGTGTGGGACGTAGATGAAGTCATTGTAATGATGCAGCTGCTCTAATAGTTGCAGTTAAGGAGGTTTTCTGGAAGCCAGTGGATGAAGCATGAAGCTGGCTGGACTGGGAACCAGTGTGGGTGCAGTGTGAGGATACAGATGCTTCCCTCTGCAGAGATGACAGGAAACTGACAGGTTTATGTCGTTGATGTGGGAAGTGAAGGAGTGTGTTGATCAGGCTGAAATTTTGGTTAATTTTGGTGAATTTGGTTAAAGTCGACTGACCAAGCAGCAACCTCCAGCTTAGAAACTTGAAGTCACTGGCTGTTCCCCACTCCTCCATAGGGGCTGGCCCCAAAAGGGAGTCATTCCCCTCATGGACTCCCATGTGAAAAAGGCCAACTTGATAGCAGAAATAAACATGTTTACAGCATGTACTAAAAACCATGTTGGGTTTAATCAGTCAAGTTCAGCTTCATGACAACTGTGGAGGGAGTGAAAAAAATTCCAACTCATTCAATTTGATGTTATTTGATCATGAACTTCTTCATAATTAGGGGCGTGTCCTTTTGATTTACAGGTGCCAGATAACAGGGCACTGATTAGCACAGCCCCAGTTTCTAGCCACCTAACAGGCATCTGTTTGCTTTGTTAGTTCATAGTTCAGAGTTTGATGGCTGTGAATCATCCCTCCCTACTCACAGTCTCCATCTCAGCACCTCCTCGTTGGACATTTTTGAGTTTTCCAGGAGTCCCAAGTCACGTGACAGTGCCAAGATGGCAAAGGGAGGAATCTCCCACTGAGCTTCTTTCAGCTCTTCAGAAACCCAGGGGTCACCTGGTGTTAAGGTTCATCCATTCATCTTTGCTTTGTACCAATGAGCCAGTGTGGTAGCTGCATCGCCGTGGCATGACTAGGAATGTTTATAGTCTGGAAATATAGGCTATTCCCATTTTCAGTCAAACTGATTTCTTTATTTTTTTTAAACCTGAAGCCATGAAAATGCATTTTCTTAAATAAAATATAAAAATAATAATGGCAGAGTGAAAGCACCTAAAATAAGCCAGTTATGCATCATGTGTAACTGAGGAAACCATTGTGGAGTTTGATCATTGTTGCTTTTTTTTATTTAATAGGTCTTTCTGGATATTTTCTGAAAGTCTTGCTATCATCTGTCGTGATTCTGCTCAGAGCTGATGGATCTCCATGAAGCAACTCTTTCTACCATTTTATTATTTCTAGAAAGAGAGAATGTGGCTGAAATTATTATGTATGTAATGTGACAGAATTAGTGAAATAGTTTACAGAACACAATGTTACTGCACAAACATCACATTTATCTTAGTTAAATGATAAAGATTACAACTTAATGATGATCTGATTTCGAAAACTGGAAATAACCTCAGACACACAACAGCAATATTTCCTGCAGCCATGTTGGATCCATCATGGTTCAGTGTTGCTTGAAAGACACATACAGTTTTCCATCAGGGCAACAGTTGAATTTAAAGTGGAAAAGTAATGATCTGAATGGGGACGTTTTAACTTGGTTGCACAACAAGAAGGGAAAACAAATTATGTTTAGGCCTGTGTAACATGTCTTATGTGACCTGCTGAAGGTTCAGCAATTGTCTCTTTTCTATCAGTGTTGTGACCGCTCGCGTGTGCAGCGATGATGGGTCCATACATTTTACTGGGGCATGTGCCCCAGTAGAGCTTTATGCCTAGCAATGCCTCTGCTTCCATTTCACCCAGGACTCCAGTTTGACTCTGAGCTCACTCTTCTTCTGGTATGTGACTCGCGGAACGGATTCCACGTCATCCACGTCTCTTTTCTCCTCTCTACCAGGAAATGGTAGCCACTCGCTGCAACCTTCCTCTGCAGACAGGCTGCTGCTGCTCTAAGTTGCAACAAAATAAAAATGGCTTACATTAAAATGTGTATGTTTTGGATCGTAACGATGAACAATTAGAATAAACTGCGGTTCTAAGCTGAGCTCATATTGTATTGCACAAACAGAACCCATCATGAACTAGTCAATTTAGCATTAGTTTTAGAAAATACAAGGTGAATTATATCGTGTTATAGGCCTACATCATGTTAAACATGCTCTCTGTTTAAAATTAAAAAATAAAGTAAAACTGTATGAGGCGAAGAGGATTTTTTCCTTTTTTTAAAGAGGTGCGTGGTTTCCGGTTGGGGGAGAGAGAGGCATGGATGGTCACAGGTTTTGTTTTGGTTTCAGAGACAGCTCTACAGTGCACCACCTAGTTGCGTAACATTTCGCTTTTACCTCCTTTAAAGACTGGTGGAGCTCATTCTTTTTAAGTGATAGCACCAGGCTGTGGATGGCTCCTCCTCTTTCTCTTCACTGCCTTTAAAAGCAGTTTAAAATGTTGCTTTTTAAACAGGCTTTTAGTTAGATGATTAATTGTTTTTGTGTCAGATCTTTTTGTTCTTCCTACATTTTATTTATTCTTTTTTTTTTTTTTTGAAGCACTTTGTCATTTCATCTGTCAGCTTTATAACATTCAAAATGGCCGAACTTATTACATTATTGATTGTTCCAGTCCTCATCACCACTAGCTGTGGCTTGGGGAAGGTTTTTGGCTGAGAAACTTGGGCATGATTTATTTTTGTGCCCAGCAGAAAAAGCAGCATCAGAGTTTTACTGTGGGTTATTCAGCTGCTTCACCCCTCATAGTGATGAATCAGGGACAAAGATTCCTCAGCATGGGTAAACAAGATTTTTATAAAGTTAATATGACCCTTCTGAACGGAGCTATAAACCAAACTCGATGATTAGTTTTCAGCTCTTAGGTGAAGTTGAATGAAAGCTGATGAGCTTCAACCTGAGTAAACGCTTCTCGTCTTGAATGTAGAACAAGAAAAACCTCCTCCATGTTTCCTGCAGCTCATCCTGCATTTCCAGCTGCCACACCGTTGTCTCTGTGGAGAAAAGTCTACATTTTATATGGCGTGATGCAGCAAACCGCTTCCTTAAACCCATCAGTCCAGTTAGACGTGGATAATAGACTCCTGTAATGACCTATGGGTCTTCTGTTTTCCAGGAGGAGGCTTCCATCACTGCTCCAGCGACAAGGGAGGAGGCTTCTGCGCCTACGCTGACATCACTCTGGCCATCAAGGTACGATAATCTATGCATGTCACCATGGAAACAGAAGCCTGATTGTTAATCAGTTTAATCAGAGTGAAAATGTTGATAGAAAAGAAGTGAATGTTTTCCTCTAAAAACGTAGTTAATCACCGTTCAGATGTTTATACTTCACCTCAGAATCAGAGGGAAGAACCAGAACCAGTGAAGACTAATTCAGCTGTTTTACATGTCATTAACCAGTCAGATGCTGCAGAAAGTCCAGGGGTCTCATCTATAACCCTTGTGTTCGCACAAAATGGGGCCTGAAACTGGCGTACGACTCTTTCCACGCAAAGGATGTGATTTATAAAAGACAAATTTGACGTGAGAATGTGCGGTCTTTCACGCTAGCTCTGACCCGTGCGTACGCTGGTTTTGGAGAATGGGGGAATTGGCGACACAGATGGAGAGGTGGTGAATTGAAAACACTCAGCATCAAGAGTCTTCTTGGTCCGTGCATATTCAGGTAGTTTGTTTTTTCATTGAAACGGAAAATCGAAAAACCATTTTTTCTTTTTCTGTTGTCATTTTTTGACCAAAAACGAAAATGAAAAAATGGGAAAAACAACGCTTGGATCTGATTTTGATTATTTTGTTTGAGGCAGAAGCATGACCTGCAAGTGTTCTTTCTCCTCCAAACTTTATGATATTAACATCACAACCGCAATCACAACAAGAAAGCAAAATATTATAGTAATAATTGCAGTAAAGTACTGGTCTTTGGTTTTCCTCAGTATTAGACATTTCCAGAAGCTGCATGCACATAAAAGACTAACACTAACCAAAATTCAACTTTAAAAAATAAAAGAAAAAAGCGATCTGCTTGGCTTTCCATCAAATCCCTCAAGGGAAAATCCGGGGCGGTACCACACAACGTAATAGGTCCGGGATTTTAACCAGAGCCTTCTCCCAGATTAATGTGCCTCCCATCACCATTTAAGGGATAATGTTATTCTCTAATTATCAACTATATTGTTAACAACCTAACCTAAGTTAGGTAGAGCAGGACACTGACCCACCAGCCGCTCATGGTGGTTCATCTTCAGAAGGCTCGTAAAGACCGGTGGGTGGAGAGATAACGCTGCACCCATCCTGCGCTCAGCTTTGTCAGCAAGAGAGACAAAAAGTCTCGCTCCAAACAGCGCTTTGCCACGGCCCCATTGCCCAGACTAGACACGAAATGATCTGACGCACCCATACCACCCATCTCTCACTCGCCTGTCAAAAGCAAGATGACCGCAACCAGCTTTTTGTGTTGCTATGTTGACCCCAATGGTGATGGAGGTGCTGGCCTGGTGTGGGACGACTGGAGGTCATCCACAGTGCAGGCTGAATAAGAAAAGAAAAACATACAATCAAAAATACACTCAAAGTAAAATATGACAGGAGTCACTTAGATTATTAGCTTATTACGTTTTATGATGGAAATTTTCTAATTCTGTAGATCTGACACATGTAAAATCATAAATGTCAACAGCTTTAGGCTACCAGAAATGCTCCTGTGTCCCATAAAACTGTTATGGTGTCAAAACTTCAGTGATTAAACTTACTTTTTATTAACATCACTAGATGCTAGGTTGCATTAAACTTGTTAACTGGAGGTTTTTCTAAAGCTGCTGTGGTTTTAAATTAATCAATAGATAAAATGCCTCAAATAACTGTAGAGGCTATCATTCATGACAGCTTTGTTTACACGTGTGACCACTCCCTACAGGATAAACGTCAGATCATTTCAATCCAGTCTGATAAACTTTGTTCTGCCTGCATGTTGTGTTCGGGTGTGAGTGAGCTGATGGGAGCTGCTGCTTTTCAACACAGCCGTGCGCTGCGACTAACACAGAAACGTGAGACAGGTTTGGACCAGTCAGACAAAGTTTAGGGGGAGTTAATTTGCGTCCCCTTTTTGTTACGTTTGGCAAATATTTGTGATAAGAATGTTTTTTCAAGTCTGTATTTTTTTCTAAAAAAGGAAAGAAACTAGATCCAGGGCTTGGAAAAATCATTCCAGGGTTAAGCCCCCAATGGCTCCCGCTTTCAGATATAACGCCATACAAAAACAAATTTCTTGCTTCTCGTGGAGTATGTAACAAGCTTTATGCTGCACAGGTGAGCTATAACCACTGACCACTTCTTTTAATCACAGCCATGCTCCGCTCTGTCCCACTCACAGGGTTAACAGAGGTAACAATGTGTTGCCACTAAAGACACTTCCTCTTATGGTTCACGCCACTGCTGTGATACCAAACAAAATGGTTTTGTTCACCTCATTCACCAGCATATCAGTTTCTGCCGCTGTGGAATTGCGTTTCTTCATTCTCTTCCCTGGTGTTGCCATTGTTACCATAACACAACAGGGATCAGCTCTTTTTTAATACACGCTGAGGTACTTTGCATTGACCATTTATGGTACAATGTGGGTGTGTAGTGGGCAAAACAAATTCACCTGTGCAAACTTCCAGGAAGAGTGTCTGAATCTGAATATTTTTTGGCGTATGCAAACTTTTGGTTTTGGCCATATATACACTTTTACAAGAATCCTACGCGCAATTTTATAAATGAGACCCCAGATCTTTATCATCAGGAGATATTCTTGGTTAATTATTCTCAGTATTTAACAGAGTTTTTATCCACATGTTCCGTCTGAATGGTTGTCTGATATGATGATGTATATATCTGACATTTTCCTGTTCATACTAATTAAATCATTTTTTTAAAACTTAATAATAGTAACATTTGAAGATTTGTGAAAGAATACTGGTTTGCAGCAGCTAATGGAGATTTAGGATGTTTTCACTAATATGAATGTACAGCTCAGAGACTCACCAGACGGATGACTGACATCTTCCTGTGCAGGTGTTGTGATTGAGGGCTGGAGAGTTCACAGTGTTTCATTCCAGAGTTAAAATTCTGGGTTTCAGTATCAGAATGTGTCTTGAGAAGGAAAACACATCTTTTCTCTTTCATCTTTCAGTTTCTTTTTGAGAGAGTGGAAGGCATCTCCAGGGCCACCATCATTGATTTGGATGCTCATCAGGTGAGTCTGTACATTACCGTTCCCATACCAATGCATTATTCTGCTTGGGAGCAACTGTTGATGAGGCCCAGCCTCTCCGTGTACCAGCACACTGATCAGCCTCAGTGTGAGGAAAACGGGGCATTTCAGTGCATAGCGGCTTCGGAGGAAACAGCAGCAGGATCTGCTTTGTGTGTGACCACAGAACAAATTTTCCTTTTTGTTCAATATCTTAAACACATAATGTTTAATTGAACATTTTTCTTTGTGTATTGGCAGCTTTTTCCGGAGAGGAGTACATTAACCCGTATAACGCACAGGTCTGAGTTTTTTAATCCGCTTATACCATGGTCCCAGTCAGACAGCATTTCATAACAAATGAAAATCAAAAGTGAATCAAAAGTTGCTAAATGTACTCAAGTACAGGAACTATACCTGTACTCTACCAAGCACTGGCATCCAAACCAAACACAGTTTAGACCTCAAGTGATTATATGGGATTGTAAGAAAGCCATGAGAACATCAGTGTCCACTTTGGAGCTGCTGATCATTTCTCCACTTCAAGCAAATATATGATAAACAATGATATTGCACAAAGGGATATTGTCATTTTGAGACCATTTTCAACTAATATAATGAAAATGCCATAATAATGCCAGACTGTCATTTGTTGCTCCACAACATAGAAAAAAACATCATGGGATGGAGCATGAGGCTATATTTACGAAGATTGCACATAGTGCGCGCCCACTCCATCCCCTGTCCAGGACCTGCACTGTGGAGCCGCTGGCATTGACATCCCTCACTACCACCTGAACCTCTTCGTCCACTCCTCTTGCCAGGGTAGTAATGCCCATCATCAGCCCAATCACACTGACCAGCTGCTGAGTGTGCGCAGCAATGACCCGAGTATCTGGCCTCAGCGATGTGCCACATGACACTGCAGCACCCCGTAGTTAACGGCTGCAGACCTGACACACCAGTTATCTGCTCCTTGCAGAAAGTGAGCTGGACCTGATCCTAAATATTGGTCAGATGAATCTCTTCTGATGGCCCCATCGGTCTTATTTGGAGATTTTTTTATTACGAGCAATTTTTCTTTGGTTCTCCGTCTTGCCTCTTCCTCTTAACTTCATCTGCGGTTCTACTAGTGTTTCAAACTGTATTTACTTTTTTGCAGATATTCTCCCACATTGCATCAATTCTGGTGACATTTTAAGCCAAGCAATGTTTTTATTTGTCTCCTCTACTAATATTTCAACCTCAATAGGATCAAATTTTATTTTGTGTAGTAAATATAAGTAGTAAATATAAGCTATTTGAAGTTTTTTTTTCCCTTTTTGTTTGCAGAACTTGCACAACCTTCTTTTAAACTTGCCACTGAACCACTGCTACTGTACCTCTCTACAGTCCCTTATTTTGCCATTTGGCCGGCTTCATGTGACTCAGAGATGGTTGTGCGTTCACAAAAAGTCATTTACTGTCCCTGGTTTAAGCTTCTCTCTGCTCTCAGACCAAAAAACATGTAGCAGAAAAACCTCCCTTGTTCCAGCTGTGCTGTGAGACAGTGTGGAGGAAAGTCCAGCATGGCCTGCTGAGCTTCACAATAAAGGTACCCCTGAAGTTTGTTTAGCAAAATACTTATGTCCACAAATTGAGAAAGACAAAAAAAAATTCATATTGTCACTTGCGACCCACCTACAAATATCTGTCTGCACCCATACCCATAAAATTTAATCAAAACATTTCTGCAGGGTTTTAGCATCGGGTACCCAACCAATTGCCACGTATGAGACCATAAGTACAATCTGAGAGACCACTCTGCAAGAAAGAGAGTATATACAGTACTGCTGTCTGACAGACGGCTACTCTTCTGGATGGCTGAGTTTTGCTCATTCCCAGGTTTACTTTACTCATTGTAGGGCTGTTTGAATAATTCCAAGGAGTTCTTTACTGATTGCTAGGGTTTTTTCTTTGATTCCCAGGATAACCTCACTCATTAACACAATTTTACAAATTCCCAAGATTACTTTCTTAATTTCAAACATTTTTTAACCGACTTACTGTGCCAACATGATGTAGTCATCGCTTCCTGTTTCTGCTAACAGGTCATCAATAGTGGACTGTGGCTGAAGAAAACAATGACTCATCATTTCTGAGGGTCTTAACATCTTACTTTAGCCTCTGATAATTATTCAGCATCAGTCCTCGTACACACCTCCGACCTGCCCTGAGTAGGGTGTTAACACTGGTGATATCTCATGTGTAATCCAGTAGTCACACTTTATTCAGTTTGAGGAATAGTTTATTGTTCCAGTAATGATCCACACTTACCCGCAGACATCAGCAGGGGATCAATACAGATGCAGAGTGAATAATTCATGTAGAGGAACAAAAGAGCAAATCTGCATTACAGCACTCTCAGCAGATAATTGGGGACAGAATAAATATCAGGAATATTCAGAGAATAACGACCTTGAAACATGATGCCCAAAGTTCTCATGTACGGAAATAGTGGCAGAAAAAGCAGTTTTTTATTAGTTTTAAATGAAGTTTGTGAATGTTTAACTTGAGTCCTGTTAAGCTGACTTCTTGTTTGCCAGAGTTCTGTACTGCTTTCAGCCATCAGTGTTTTGTCTGGAGATGTCTGCTTTTCATCAACAGAGAATCACCAAGGACACTGTTCAATTACTGAAAAGGAATGAAACATTCTCCTTACCACTTCCTCACCGCTTCTTCAACCCTTCCTAAATGCTTCCTCACAACTTCCCTACCACTTCCTCACTGCTTCCTTTCCACCTCTTCATCACTTCCTAAATGCTTCCTCACCCCTTCCTTTGCACTTCCTTACCACCTCCTAACTGCTCCCTCACCACTTCCTTACCACTTCCTCATTGCTTCCTAAACACTTCCTCACTCCTTCCTCACCACTACCTTACCACTTGCTCAAGGCTTCCTTACCACTTCCTCACTCTTTCCTCACAACTTCCTAACTGCTTCCTCAAAACTTCTTAGGCAAGGCAAGGCAAGTTTATTTATGTAGCGCTTTTCAGGTCTAAGACTTTACATACAACATAAGAATTACATGTAAGATCATTTAAACACAAAATCAAACACAATCAAAAACGATGATAAGGTATCATTTAAACACAAAATCAATCTTAAACGGTGACTAAGTCTAACAGCATGATCTTTTTTGCAGCATATTAAGTCTAAAGTAAAAATGCTCATCATGATCTAATGTTCCACTTGTTTGCAGCATTATAATAGCTAAGAACTGCTTCTCTAAACATATCTCATATCTCTGCCATCTGGTGGCTAATTTTAATTTTAACATAACAGTGAAAATTTAAGCTACTTGAATTTTCTATTAAAATTAATTGTTTCCAACTGGCTTTTTTTGCGAGATATTTATTTTCTAAATGTAAATACCCTTACACATTACCACTTCCTCAATGCTTCCTCACCACTTCCTCACTCCTTCCTCACTCCTTCCTCACTGCTTCCTTAACACCTCCTCATCGCTTCCTAAATGCTTCCTAAATGCTTCCTCACCACTTCATCGCCGCTTCCTCACTGCTTCCTCACTGCTTCCTAAATGCTTCTTCACTACTTCCTCACTTCTTCCTCACAACTTCCTCATCGCTTCCTTACCAATATCTCATTGCTTCCTAAATGCTTTGTCACTACTTCCTTCCCATTTCCTTACCACCTGCTCACTGCCTCCTCACCACTTCCCCACCACTTCTTTACCACTTACTCGACACTTCCTTAGCACTTCCTCAAAGCTTTCTTACCACTTCCTCAGTGCTTCCTTACCACTTCCTAAATGCATCCTTACAGTTCCTTAAGACTTCCTCAGTGCTCCTTTTTACCACTTCCCAAATGCATCCTTACAGTTCCTTATGACTTCCTCAGTGCTTCCTTGCAGTTCCTTACGACTTCTTCAAGGCTTCCTTACCATTTCCGGAGTTCTTCCTTCCCAGTTCCTCACTGCTTTCTTCCCACTTCCTCTCCGCTTCCTTACCACTTCCTTACGAATTCACCACCAAATCCTTGCTGATTTGTAACTGCATCCCTACTTCCTTCTAGCCAGTTCATTGCACCTTCTCCAACACTTTCTAACTGCTTCCCCACCCATTCCTTGCCGCTCTCTAACCATTTCTTCAATCTTCTCCCTGCTTTGTAACCGCTTCCACACCAGTTCTTCACCTCTTTCTGAAAGCGCAACAGTATGCAGAAGCTTTGAACAGCAAACTGAAGGAAGAAAACAGAAGCGATGGAATAACTTGCTTTCTTTTTATATTTTGCCACTACCTAACTGCTGTTTCCTTCCCAGCACGGCTCAGATGAATTAACGGCACACCGGTGTGGAGCTGTAGGGTAGTTAATAAGAGTGTCAGAAAAACACCTTCCACTTTGGTTAAAGGAGTCAAAACTTCTGACGCTGTTGTTTTCTAGGGAAACGGACACGAGCGTGACTTCCTGGATGACCGCCGGGTGTTCATCATGGACATGTACAATCGCTACATTTATCCTGGAGATGGATTTGCTAAAAGTGAGTTTACAAACACCAGTTTCCCACTGAAATATGTGTTTTGAAATGAATTTTAAAAACAAACCACCATGGGAGATTATGCTTCATCATTCATTAAAGGAACCTTTCTGTTTAGAATCCTGTTCATACATAATCCTCCCCATCATTCAGAAATCTTCCTCTTCATTCAGCTCATTTCAGGCAGGACATTTTGTAATTACCTCTCCTAAAGAATGTCCAATTAATGTATGTCCTGGTGTGTTTAAGATAAAGGGCCCGGCCATTTCCTCTTTCTCTACCACAGCTTTTTTAAACTCTTCATGAAAGTGTTCTTCAAAAACCAACTTCGTTTTGCATGCTTCACATGAGCTTTGCAGCTTACTTTTGCTTGAACTTTGAGACATGAAGGAACTAATTAACCTTTTACATAATTGTTTTTAATGCCCACCGTAATTAAAGCGTTTTTCTGAAAAGAAAAGTATGTAAGTGCAATGGTTACAGTGAAAGTTAGTTTAATTTGTGCTGCTTTAAATTATTTCAGTAATAATAATAATAATGATAGTAATTGTTTTACTGTAATTTTACTGGAGTCCGAATGCCAACAACCCCCTCCCCCCTACTCAGCACTTTCCCATTACTTCCACACCTTTTCTAACCACTTCCCAGCCACTTTGTCAACGATTGCTAACAGCTTCTTCTGCAGTTTCCAACCACTTCATTGTTGCTTTAAAAACTGCTTCCATGCCACCTTCTCACTCCTTCCCTGTCAGTTCAGTGGTTCTCACTACGCCACAGCTTCATCACTGGTCTCCACCTCTTCCTCGTCCCTTTCTAACTATCCCAGCCGCCTTCTCACCGACTTCTAATCTTCCATTCATACCGCTTCCCATTCATACGAACCCCTTCAGATAAAGGTGCTCCTTTTTCAGTTTTCGCTTTATTGTCCCAACCAGAGATTAGAAAATGGACAACAGCTGGTTTTCCACCGTTTCATTTTATATTATGGAATGATAATAAGAAAACCAAACTGCATGAAAGACCAGCTTCATATTGTCTGGTTTTTCCTTTGTAACTTCACAGTGTGCAAGATGTCTCATCCCTGTAAACACTGACTCCGTCCTCAGGGGCCATAAAGAGGAAGGTGGAGCTGGACTGGGGCACTGAAGACTCGGAGTATCTCCAGAAGGTCGAGTTGCACTTTGAGGGTGCTCTGAACGAGGTCCGTCCTGATATCATCGTGTATAATGCAGGGACAGACGTCTTGGATGGAGACCCCCTGGGAGGACTCTCCATTTCACCACAGGTACTGAAACATCTCTAAAAACATATTGCACAAAAAACACCCCCCCCAGGGGCCTCATTTATCAATCGTTCGGACTTAAAAAGTGCGTACGAAGATTTCTCCACAAAGTATGGGATCTATCAACTTTACTTGTGCGTAGAAAAATGTGTAAATTTAAGCACATTTTCCATGCGTAAGCACAAAACCTAGCGGTAGAACAGGGAAACAGCGTCATGCCTGCTGGTTCTGCTGCATCTGCCAGTCATTCTTTTAATTATGTTTAGTGAAAAATAATAATAATTCAATTAGTTATCTCAGAAAAAATAAACAGACGTGGAGATCAAATGTTTTTAATCTTACTAAAGGAACGAGTAACAGATGAGAGCCCAGTATAGGCCTATTATTGATCTCACATTATATATTTAAAATTCTGCGCCCGCAGTGAGCTCATCAGACGATCAGCTAATGTGATCTCTGCGATTTCTGATCAGATGCAGCAGGAGATCCTGTCCTGACTTTTATGGAGATCTCTGATCTGTGTCACAAAGTTTTATTAATTACTCTTCCAATGAAGTGGTTTTAGTCCGCTACGTGGGACAGGTTTCCTGTCCATCACAGAGTTGTTACATAATCGATGACTGATGCGTCTTTTCACTTGATCGATTCACTGGAACTATATGACAGCAGAGCTGCTATGATGCAGAGAATAATGGTGGAATATGTGTGCAAGTTATGACAAATCAGCTCTCCTCTGTCTATAAACATGTAAAACCATCCGATCTTCATGATAAAAATACATTGAGGAGGAAGTTCGTCTTTTAAAAGTGCTACGCGTTTCAAAAGATTTATATTTTTCTTAATCTTATTTCATTCCTTAAACGGGGTGACAAAGCTTTTTTTTTTTTAAAAGATCTTCTCTTGATCCTGAACTAGTTAGTGCTCTCATTTTTCTCTGCAGCGTTTCTTTATGGTGCGTTATTTTCACGTTTCCTTTATTGTGATCTTCGGCAGAAATTCCTTCTTTCTTTCTCTCCACCACGCCGAGGAGAAACAAGAGCGTTTTCCGCATGACTTCTGAAGGGAAATGTTGTCTCTATATATGATTAAATGAGGGCGTTTCTTCATACAAATGACCATGGTCAACTACAGATAAGATGGAAGTGACTGTCATATCCATTTTCTATGTTGAGGCAGGGATGTCCAGCTCGGGGGCTGCAGTTTTAGATGTTGTCCTGCTCCAACACACCTGATTCAGATTAAATGGTTCTCTTCAGCCGCTAGATGTCAAGTTCTGACCAATCACGTTGATCCATTCACCTTATTCAGGCGCTGCAGCAAGAAACAACCAACACCCGATGTCAGACGCCTCTGATGAAAGGGTTAATGTTCTCAAAGTACAGATCAGCATCAGTTGGGTGCGCGGTTCTGCCCGGCGACAGAGTCAGCAGATAAACACTCGGCTTGTCTCTCCTCTATCCAGGGCATCGTAAAAAGAGACGAGATTGTGTTCAAGGCTGCGAAGAGAGGGGGTATCCCCATCCTCATGGTGACTTCGGGGGGATACCAGAAGAAGACCGCCCGGATTATCGCCGACTCCATCCTGAACTTACGGCTGCAGGGTCTGATCGGGGCGGAGGCTGTGGAGGGAGAGGGGTCGTCACCGTTGGTGACTCATATGATGGGCGGCTCTGGATCAGCTGGATCGCTGCTGACCGCCGTCTGAGGAGCAGAAACATCACAGGTGTGACGTTTAAAGGTGGTGTTCCACGTGCAGCACGTGGCCTTGCAGCCATTCATTTACACAGAAACACTCGCCAGGAAATGTTTTAATGTAATGTCATGTAATAAAACAATAATTTTCAATTTTATAACCTCCACAAAGACTTGTTTAAATTTTAATCAAGTTTAATGTTTAATGCCATGTGAGAGCTGAGGTTCTAAGAGCTAATCCTTCATCTCAGGAAATGTAATAAAATTGTCTGCATCACATGATCCATTAAAGTTTGATGAAGGATGGAAATGATCCTGCATCTCAGGTTGGGATGGAGGTGAAAACGAAGTTTTAAAGTGTGAGAGCAGAGAATAATATGACGGTGGTTTAAGCCGCAGACAACCTTGTTAACATTCATTTAATCATTTACTGGATGTTAGTGTTGAAACAAATGTGGTACAGTTAATATTTATGAAGGGGTGATTTCCTGGTAGGTACCAAAGAGATTTGGCTCTGTGTTTGCACTGATTATAAACGTGTAACTTAGCACCTTAACGGTTTAATAATGAGGTGAAAACCAGCTCAAATAGTACAAACATGTTTCCTGTATTCTGTCCCACCATGATTAAAGCAGAGCCGACATGTTTCTGCTGAGTCAGCTGTACAGACAGATCTACTCATGATGTTTACAGGAACCAGCTCTTCCTCTTCATCGGGTCCACCTTTGATTGATCGGCCATTTTTAATTCATGTTGTGATAGATTGTACAAGGTGATGGAAACCTCCCTCAGAGGTTCTGCTCCATATTAACATGACAGCATCACAAAGTTGCTGCATCCATGATGAGAATCTCCCGTTCCACCACATCCCAAAGCTGGAATACTGGACTGAGATGTGGTGGCTGTGGCGCCGTTGGAGTCCAGTGGACTCATGGCCGATGTGTTCTCTGCTGCTGGAGCCCATCTGCTTCAAGGTTGGACATGTTGTGTTTGAATCCTGGTTCGTTAGCTTGTAAAATCCAGTTTGTTTGCGTTGGTGTCCCAAACTCATCTAAACCTGTAGGATGCTAGCTGGACATGTGGGATCAATTTGATCAGCCGAGGCTGCTGGGATCTGATGCACCGCCATGTTTTACTCTGATCGTCTGATCCTACATCAACCAATAGATGAACCTCTTCTTTGGTTGTATAGGCAGGAGGCGAACACATATTTAAAAGGTTCGATCCGTTGACGAAGTGCAGCTTCGAAACAATCTCAGCCTGTAAAATGATGGAAGACCAGTTGTGTGTTCGGTGTGGATGCACCTTTTTTTTCCCCTCATTCTGATGCTCTGGTCAGCTTCACCACATCTTCATGACTAGACGTGTTCAGCTGCTGACATGTGATTGGCTGATCAGATATTTTCATTAATAAGCAGGCGCACCCGATGAAGTGGACCGGAGTGTAGCTGTATGATGTGTGTTTATGTAATATGTGACATTTTTTAACCTAATTTAAGTCTTAAAACATCAGTCCTGAAGATGAAATACTTACGGCATGTGGTCTTGAATGTGAAACTTCACAGAAAACGGAATTTAGATTAAATAAGATTAGATCACATATGAGTCTCTTTGTCTGTGACTCTCACTTTCTTTTGGTGAAAACTTTGCTTTTTGTAACTTGTTCATTTCAGATAATATCCAGCTCGGATGTTCAGATTAGATCTGCTTGTCTTAGATTCAGCTGGGATGATTCTGTTAGTTCCAGTTCTGATGTTGTTCTTTGCCTCCTCTTGATGTGAAACATATGAAGATAAAACACTAGTTTACATCCAGTTGCTGCACCTCTGTGCCAAAACTTATTAATATCTGCAGCAACTAGAGATGAATGGGAATTTGACCCAGTTACTCACCTTCTTGAACAAAGAAAACTATCATTTACGTAGACCTGATGAATCTAAAGGGGCCTTTTTTTAAAGGAACTTGACAACGAAGATAAAAACCAACATCCATAGTCAGGTGGGCTCATGTCTGTGTGAATTTAAGCCAAGCTGACTGGAAACAGCTACAGAAGTAAGATGGTGGCTCATGAAGCTGCTCAGTTCACCAACAGATGTGATGATGAATCAGTCTAATGCAACGAGATGTTTTCTGGGCTCAAAACAGCTCCGGTGTTGTTTCATAGCGAGTCGCAGCCTCCGCTCGTCTGGCTTCACCCCAGCTAGAAATAAATATAAAAGTCCAGACTTTTTAATCAACAAAGACTTTGAAATGGATGAAAATCAGAGTTGGGAAGCTGAATGGTGAGCTGTGTTTGCATCACTGCTGATTACAGTGGCTAAGGTTTTAATTTGCGGCAGCTAAAGTGTTTGGTCTGGTTTTAAATGAGGGTTGGAATATAATGTAACAGTGTGATGTCAGATTTTAGCTTATCTGTCTGTGTTGGCTGAATAATGTAGGCCAGATAGAAATGTTCTGTGTTCTGTGGGCAGTTGTCCACATTACCATCTACTTCTATGCACTGATGATGACATTAAAAAAATCATTTAACAACCAATAACAGCCTTCCTTTCTTTCTTTTTGCGTTCATTAAAGCTACCAAATGTCTGGAAAAATCTAATAATTCTAGTGACGATGTGTTGTTGGGGTGCATAATGAAGCTTTGTTCACTAAAACCTTTTCTGACATTTCTCCATTTCTTATCATAGACAAATCCTAACTATACATAAGTGTGTCAACATCCTTTACAGACAGTCTCTCCGCTGCGGTGAAGTCTGGCGAAGAGTTGGCTGAAGTAATGAGCTTATTTACTGGTTCTCCTCAGTGAATTGATTAGTGCATATTTAAGTAACTTCCTACTGGTTAAAGGTCATTACTGTAAGCAGGAGCTCTGAAGTGTAATCAGAACGCGGCTGTAAGTGTGAAGGTCACATCTGATTGTTTTTTAACTGTATTCCCTGAAATGTGTCCGACACGGTTTCCTTCACACAGTGTTTGTCCAAAGAAAGCTCGCAGGAAGTCTAATTAAACCCGATTCCCGGCTGTCTGCCGGGTCCTTGGACGCTGTCTTATGAACTAGTGCAGGTTCAGCTGGACTGAAGTCAAGACTCCTCGTCCTCCGGCTCCTTGTCTGAGCTTCCAATTTACAACATGAGATGAGGGAAGAAAGATGAAAGATAATCCAGGTCTGGCGGGGAAAGTCCATCAGTGAGGTTAGACTGAATTAGGAGTTAAGAAATTCAACTTATTTCCATCTGAATTTGAACTTTCACTTTTTCCATGAAGTCACAAAGGAAGTTATTTACCAGATTCATGCTGGGTGCCAGATTGGACCCTCTGCGGGGCCAGCTTTGGCCCCTAGGTCGTATGACATCCCTGGTTTTTAACTCAGGATCAAAATGATCTTTTGGCAGCAACAGAAGAAAACCGAGAAGGAAATTTGCATGAAATTGGCCAATTTTTTGTCTGTTTTGGCTGGACGTGGACTGAATCTTGTCTGAAGGTCTTTGTGTTTCTGATGTTGGTTCAGCATCTCAGGAGTTCAGGCATCCTCAGCACAGACTTTCGCTGTGGGATGACAACGTAACTAAGTAAAAACCCAATAAGTTTGTTTTATTTGTGGTGGTTTAGTAGAGAAGGTCTATAATACTGGACAAAGAAATGCTGTCAGATAAAGATCCGTTTTTCTGTTTCTTCCTCGGATGTAAATGACATAATTCCCCAAACCTGACGTTTATGATGGTGTTTCAGTTTAGCAGCACAGTTTTGCCAGCATGACTTTTCCAGTCTGGTTATTAATCTTTCTAACTTTGCAATCTGTTAAAGATCCAGGAAAACTTGCACACAATAGGCGATTATAAGATTTATTATTCAAGATTTAAAGTTCTGCACAGTAAATGTAAATGACAGAAAAACCAAAAAAAAAAAAATAATAATAATAAAAACGTGAATAAAGAAAAAGGAATAAAAAGCAAATTAATATAAAATAAAAAAATTAAACAACCACACAGAAGCAGAGAAATCTAAGATAACAGTAACGCATTGAGACGGAGATGACAGCTCACGCTGGGTTGAAAACCAAAGAGTCAAAGTGTGATTGTAATCCAGGTTTATAGACAACGATAGAAGGACAAGGATCCCTCTGACCTGCAACTTGCTCCATATTTTAGGAGCTAAAACGGAAAATGTTAAGTCTGCTCTGGATTTACAAAATGTCTTCCCAGTTTAAAGCATCTGGTGAGCTGATCAAAGAGAACATGGGTGCGTTTATGGATAACAGGCAAATAACAAGAAAGGAGACCATCAAGAGATTTAAAACAAAGAATCAAACAAAGAACAAAGAAAGAATCTTAAAATAGACTCGTAGATAAACAGGAAGCCAGAGAAGGCAGGCTAAAACCAGTTATGTGCTCTCATTTGCTAGAACCAGTTTAAAGTGGTGAAGCAGCGGTAGGCACGTGGAAGCGCAGCCAGGCTGATTCCTATAAAAACAGAGCTCCCATCCCCTCCAGACGGGAGCAAAATTTCTGGAAGGAACAGCAGTTAATCACAGTGTTGACTTGTGAGTCCAGTTTTAGGCTGGAGTCCATTTTCACACCTAAATTTGTAATGCTGAATTTTCTTGGAGCCAAAGAGGAAAAGTTGACGGGGTACAGCTGGAGCCAGTGGATTTAAGCATGACCTCTGTCTGTTTTTTATTAAAATTCAACGTCATTCATCCTGTGACATCGTAGTGCTTCCAAGTATAATCGTTCTGGACAAAAAGATGGAACGCTACGTCTCATTCTGGTCCTGAAAGGGTCAAACTGTTTTTCCCCAGTGATGAACCAGTTTCATGTTACAGCTGGTAACGTGTGACAGTAAAACCATCCACAAAATCTCAGATGATCTAGTTTTCGGCTCTGAATCTTCGCCCCACCGAGACAGAGCTGAGTGATAGATGTCTATGAGCTCAGAGACAGCTAGACTACCTGGGGTGACCAGCTGGGATTTCTGGGACATTACTTGTGTCCCAGCAGATCACTGAACGCCTCAGAGGGAAGTTTGTTTACAACATAGAGTGTGATAGATGGCGAACTTTATCTCATCCTGTGCAGCAGGAATATTAAACTTCTCCTCTTTTCAAGTCAGGATCGTGTTGCATGAAGCCAGTAAACACGCAGCAGGTTGTTCACGTCACTTTAATTATAATAAAGCTCATTTTTTCACAACAACTCCAGGTTTTACTGAATGAAAAGCAGAGATATGGAGCCACAGGAAGGTCCCGGCCCTGAAATGAGCTGCAGCTCACAAACTGACTGGAAATGCTGAAATAAGAGAAGAGAAATAAAAACAGAGCAGGATGAAACTCCGACAGCAGAGTTCCAGCTTCCATAACACATTTTATTTATGTATTTATTTATTTATTTATTTTAATCACCTTGCTCTATTTTTGTTGTTTTTATTTGTCTCTTCATCAATATTCAGCAGCCTGATCATGACTTTGGCTTCCATTAGATGGAAAGTGTATGTAAATTCTTATGACTGACATGGTTATCAAGGCCGTTGAAGATCAATTATTCTGAATCTATTAATGGAACCTGGTAGATGTGAATGTTTAAAGCTGTTTGATATTAAAACAAAAACATAAATGAAGTTATTTAACTGGTTTTAATGGGGTTTTTTTCTGAAATTAATTCTGTTTAATTTACCAGAAATGACCCAGTTCAGATGTTTCTGAGAGAAAACTGACCCGGTGTCACCAGTCACACCAGTCACTTCAACACTGAGCAGACAAACCAGTCAAGTATTAATCATCAGTTTTATATGTTTAAATGCTGAACCTGAATAACTGGAGCAGGAAAGACAGAATCAGAACCGAGAAGGAAAACCTCCATCAGAACCAGAACCAGGAGAGAAAAAACCTCCATCAGGACCAGAACCAGGAGGGAAAAAACCTCCATCAGGACCAGAACCAGGAGAGAAAAAACCTCCATCAGGACCAGAACCAGGAGTTTAACCATCTACCTGGACCAGTTGGGGTGGAGAGGACAGGAATGGGGCCAATGGGGGCATGGCTGCAGGCTGCAGGATGGCGGGAAAGTTATTTTACCAACACTTCTGTGTTCTGATTCATAGTGTGTAAAACACGTCGGGTCTCCTGATGTGTAAAAGCTGTGAACTGATATATGATGTTCTTTCATGAGACTCTATCCTGCTTTTAGCAGGAATGCTACTGACAGCAAGTGAGAACTAAATCATCTGTTAAGTGAGTCAAGTTCACATCTGGAGCTTATTTTTCATCTAATCGCAGTGAAAATGAGAAGTTGTTTCCAAACACATCCCGCTCTCTCTCTCTGTGATTATTGGCTCCAATGATCAGTAATCTACATGTGTTCAAGGACACATATTTAAGAAGAGACAGAAAAGAACTAAAAAATGTTGTAGTTCAGCCCATTTCCAGATTTATGCCGTTTAACCCCGCGATGTTCCCGCACTGTTTATTTCCCACAACATGCATGGAGTGGTGCACAGGGCAAGGCAAAGGTTTGTGGCTCTGCAGGACCACACAGAGTTCCAGACACAGATTTCATCCCTCATTCCACCGACCACCGCAGAAAAAAGCCGGCTGAAGGCCATCATCTGAGCTGCTGGTATATCTCTCCAGGACGCTTCACAGTCGTCCAAAGTCGAGAGCTGCTGGTAAGTTTGCATCTGTGTTGTTCCAGGAGGAGCCAGAAACTCAGTCATCCTCACTGCCATGTTTCTGTGAGCTGCAGCAGGTATTTCTGTTCATAGACACGTGTCAGCAGAGTAAAAAGTCAGACTGTCAACACCCAAATCAGCGTGGATTCATGGCTAGGAGCTGATCCAGCAGCTTTCACTGGGACCATTTTTCTTCCAATGTTGTCTAAGCCCATGATTCCGGCTCAGGAATCCTGCAGTATTATGGGAAAACTGTTGATAACATCAGATCCATGCATGTCGATGCACGCAGCCTGCTTGCTTCCTCTCTGCACAAACAGCTGCGTGTTCAGGGACAAACCACAAGTTTTATCTGGAGACCATCGGAGATCAATATCAGCTGATTTAACACGATCGCTCCCATTTATACTAAATCACAGGAACCGTTTTAACATCAGAATAGAATTTTCTCCCTTATCGCTTCAACCAGAAACCATCTGACCACTCGTTCCACATGTCAGCCACATGTGAAGCACATGTGATCCACACATGGCTGGCATGTGCATGTGGAGCACACATGGTGCACATGTAGTTTTTCTGTGAGGGAAGATCATTCAGAGCTTTTCTGAATCATCATTTAAACATCAGGATAAGCCAACCTGATTATTTCTGAGCATCTTTTTTCCCATCTTTTTCCGAAAAGCCTTAGTTTTCCCTGACATGTTTCTGTGGATGACACCACCTCCACTTCTTGGTGGGATTCTCAGTCTTGTCTGATATCCTGGTGGAGGAGGAGGAAATGAAATCTTGGCTCCCATCCAAAGGCCCGACATCAGGTCGATGAAACGAGGGCTGCAGTGTGACTTATTAGCTGTCTGCACAGCCGGAACGCAGGTTTCCCAGTGGAAGGCTTCGTTAATGGGTCAGGAAATCACCCTGCAGGTCTGGCCGTTGTCTCCCACGCATACACACCTCCTTCTGGACATTTTCTCTTCTTTTGCTCAGATACACTCATGAAACAACAGTAAAGGAAGAAAATCTGTGTTATTATCACCTCTTTACAGTCACTAGAGCTGCTACTCAGGGAAAATAAATGTACCAATCACATTATAACCAGAGTTTATTCTAAAAACCACAAATTACAGAATAAATGTAGTTTCCTTTATCATTCTGCATTTAAAGTACATGAGTCATCACATGCTGGATCCAGCCGAGCCAGTGAAGCAGGAATTAAACGGGAGCGTTGAAGCCTTCCTGACTCAGCTGCCCCTCTGTCCCTACAGTGAAACATCAAAGCAGCATGAGCATCCTGCTGATCTTTTAAAAAAACCATTTTATCGGCTGAGATTAAGCGACAGTCAGGGACTTTTACAGAGGTTATCGAAGTCAGCGCTGATGCCTGAACACTTAAGAAGAAGGGGATGAAATGGGAAAGCGTGTTCTTTTGTTCTGGAAATCAATGCCTCGAGTGCTTCTGTGATTTATCCTCTGCAGCTACATCTCCTCTTTCCAGACAAAACATGAAATCTAACATATGCAGAAAACCACATATTCTTTTTTCCCCCTTTTCCCAGGGTGATGCAGCAGCTTCCCTGCAGATTCCAGATCTTCACAGCTTTAGTGAAACAAGCTGCATGTGTATCGTCATGGTTTCTGCAGGGCCGGTAGAACCTGGAAGGGACCAGATTCTCCAGGTTCTTCCTGCAGCTGACTTATAAATAAGTGAGGAGGAGCCGGATCAGCTGCTGATGCAGATGGAGGTCGATACATTCCAGAAAATTCCTGCAGACTTCCCACAGCTTCAACTCCCAGGGGCTCCAGCAGCTCTGGGCCCTCTAAGCGGTTCTCACTCTTTTGGTGGAAAAAACTGGTTACCATGACAATTAGGAGTGTCCACCCCACATGTTGATGTAATATTGCTTCTTCCTTCCTAATAGACCCCTTCGCAGTTTGTAAACAACGTGACGTATTTCGGTGGGCGGGGCTTAGCTGGAAGCAAAACAACTAAACGGTCCTAGCTTGTAAACGCCGGTCAGTCTGTTTAAAATAAGTACTTTTGTAGCAATGGACGAGGAAAACCCACAGTTTAGTGATTATGTTAGTAAAACTCACTCATCAAGACCGTGAATGTTACTTTAAAAAGTTGACTGATTGGGACGACACTCACCGACCCATACAGTCGCACTGGATGGATGATTTGACAGGACTGCCAACGTGCAATAGCTGGAC
>JBBBVT010000003.1:590715-601476 GCA_037177035.1 Craterocephalus eyresii
GTTCTGATGGATTCATGTTCCTTTTCCCTTTTTTCTCTACTGAGTGGTGTCAGGATCCGTTATCATAATGCACCAGTCAACCCCACAGCAGCATGTAGTTGTGTGGACATGGTGACGATGACTTGCTTAAGTTGTAATTGAGCATCAAAATGAGGAAAAAAGAGGATTTAAGTGACTTTGAATGTGGCATCGTTGGTAGTATTTCTGGGATTTTATTACACACAACCATCTGTAGGTGAATGGTCTATAGATCTAGAGTTGGGCTACAGGAGCAGAAGACCACGCCGGGTAACTAGGTGTGCACCGATTGCAGTTTTCTGGTCGATCATGATATTTAAAACTAACCTGCCGAAATCTTTAGAATCAGTTTCACATGTATTGATCGGCCCATCACCGATCCCCCAAAATTAAGGAAATCGGGGCCAATAAATCGCCCAGCTGATAGAAAGGTGCACCCCTACTTGAAACTAGGTCTACAATTTACACACTCACGAGAACTAGACAAACTGGTCTGATGAGTCTCCAGTTCAGCTCCACATTAAGATGCGGAGCTCAGAATCTGCTGGAAGCATCATGAAAGCATGCATCCATCCTGCCTTGGACCCTTTAGACTGAGTCCTGCTGCTGACCGTGTCCATCCCTTTCTGAGCACAGTGGACCATCTTCTGATGCTGCTTCCAGCAGGATGATGCTCCATGTCACACAGCTCACATCAATGAGTCCACTGGACTCCAACGGCCTCCGCAGCCGCCACATCTCAGTCCAATTCCAACTTTGGGATGTGGTGGAACGGGAGATTGACTTGGTGAGCCCCAGGGATAGCTAGACACCCCCCCAGAAATGACAGACAGACTTTATATACTATTATACTGCGATGTAGCTGTTGGTCGACCTCTAATTCTCATCATGGATGCAGCAGCTGTGTGATGCTGTCTGTCAACATGGAGCAGAACCTATGAGGAAGGTTTCGATCACCTTGTTAGATCCATCACACCAAGAATTACAAAGGGGGTCCGACTTGATGAAGAGGAGAACCCCGTACAAGAAGGTGGTCCTGATGAAGAGGAGGGTGGGTGTAGATCTACACAACACAATCTAACTCTGGAGGGAATGTGCCAGAAACAGCGACGGTAGAGTTGATGAGAATTTTAATGTACTTAAATTTGTTTTTCCATGAATGAAGCGTTTTCACCATGCAGGAGAGAGAGTCAAACATGTGAAGTCTTCTCTACCTGTTCAGGTGAACACCTGGTTCTCTTCAGGAATATAAATCAACAATCACATGTGCTGAAAGTCTGATCAACACACGATGGGAAACGTTAGAGCTGATTTACTGGATGGATGACTGGCTGCACGGTGGCAGATAGCACATCCTCCTGGTTCCATTTCTACCCGTGTATGCATGGCTTCCTCCCACAGTCCAAAGACGTGATGTTAGGTTAACTGGTCACTAAATTCTTCCCAGGATCGAGTGGTTTGACTCTTTGTGTCTGTCTTGTGACTGGTGACCTGTCTTGGAGTATCTGCCTCTCACCTGGTACCTGCTGGGATAGACTCCAGCTCTCTGCCACCCTGCAGTGGCATAAACAGGTACAGAAAAGGATGGATGGATGGTGATTTACAGAAAGCTGCAGTCAAAAAGCTTCCCTGAGAGAGTAATGAGGCGTTTTTGGAAATCATTCCAATCTAGAGCCGTGAATCTGCAGCAGGAGGGTTCAGAGACACATTCTTGGCTTTCTCTGATTTTGTTGGTGCAGTTTTACTAAATTACTCAACAATTTCACTCTCATCCATTTATCTTTAACCCTGAAAACTCGAGCAGATGTCCTCCATCACCAGTGTTTCAGGAACAGCAGTGTGTAACTCTGTGGGGTAAATTGTGATGGATAGCTTAGCCTTTAGGTGATCTATAGAAGTTTTCCAGACATTTATATCATGTCCAGGTTTGCAATCCAGCAACAAAATGTAGTGTTAACTTTATTTGTTAAATTCACAATAACACCATTATATATCACATTTTCATTTTAAAATAAATATCACTATAACTACTCTGTTGCCTCAATTTTTATCTTGAAGTCACTTCCTGTCAAACTTTCCACCAATTAGAGAGCTAAAATTGAGGGTATGTCAAATCAGGAGCAGCCAAAGATCAACAAATGAGCAGAAAATTCTATGCGCGTCTAAAAGAAGAAAAATACTGGTCCTCTTTGGCTGGAATAAAGCCAGGAGGCTGTTTTTGATGCTCAGATTTGAAGTTGCTTTTGTGAGGATACCAGGTAAATAGTAGCAGAAATAACTTGAAATGAGGAAGTCTCATTTTGACCTCATACAGTAATATGACAATCCTATCCTGAAAACATCATGAAAAGCTTACAGTTTCTACAGGCTGGTCCAGATTAAAGTAACAGGTGGACCAAAGAGAGTAAAACCTGACTTGGACTTTTAAGGGTAAAGTACTTTTAGTCTGTTCAGCAGTTTGACTTCAGGGCAGATTGCAACACACATTAACATTTGGAGGGATAACCATGAACATGGCAGGACGGGTTCCAGGTCGGATCCGGGCCTGAATGGTCTTCCAGATGTTTTCCCAGCTCATGTAAACAAAGATAATGTAGTTTTAATCTTATCTGTAAAAGTTGTACTGTAATGAGTTCAGCTCTAAAGCCAGATGCTGGTATGTTTTCCTTTAGAGAGATAATCACTCTGTCTGTCTTTCTGTCTTTGTGCTGTTACTTGCAGAGTACAGCTGATTCCCATTGGCAGAATGCTGCAGAATCCTTGAAGAACCAGGGCCTCCATACTGGACCTCACCTGCTCTGACTGACATAGGATCAGCAGGCGTCATGGCTCGACCTGAAGCATCGCTGCTGGGGTGTGGGCTGCTTTTCCTCTACCTGAGTGTCTGCTCCTGCCAACGGGACTGCGAAGGGGTGGACTGTCCAATGCTGGACTCCTGCATTGAGGAGGTTCTGGAGAACGGTGCTTGTTGTGCCTCATGCTTGCAAAAAGGATGCAAATGTGAGGGTTACCAGTACTACGACTGCATCAGTGCTGGGTTCAAAAACGGCAAAGTGCCTGAGGGAGACTCTTATTTTGTTGACTATGGCAGCACTGAGTGCTCCTGCCCTTTAGGAGGAGGTCGGATCAGTTGCCAGTTCATCAGCTGTCCCGACTTACCAGCAAACTGCATCAATGTTTTAGAGCCCACAGATGGATGCATGCAGTGTGAACGCATCGGATGCCTTCATGAGGGGCAGAAGTACGAGGCCGGACACTCCTTTCATGTGGATCCCTGCTGGGTCTGCCACTGTCCTGATAAAGGAGGTGATATCATGTGCTCCCGTGTACCCTGTGATTCCCAGAAAGTCTACGAAGCCACAGAGGAGAAGATCCCTGGCCTGCGTGATAGTAACCCCCACAGGTTTGATCAGAACCAGTTTTCCACAGCATCCCATGAACTTCCGAACGGGGGTCTTCCGCTCTTCAAATTACCACCATCAGAAAAGGAGCAGTCTGAAGACTATGATTATACTCCTGTAGACTTTCCAGACACCTTTCCACCATTTTTGGTGCCACCTAACCGGTCCTCCACCTCCACCAAGAAGGTATCATCTACATCCCAAGACTCCAGCATACCTGATAGAGCTCCTGCCTTTCCGAGCTTAAACATACCAGCCAAGATGGAGCTTAGAGAGCGTTACGGGGTTCATGACCATCCAACAGAAAGAGAGGAAGCGACACAAACTCCGTTCAGTGTAGAACCAGGCACTGCCAGTCCACACATAGATGCCACTACCTCTTGGCAGCTCTCACAGAGAGCTTCATATGGGGACTTGAGTCCACATCCAGACTCAGAGGATCCATTCCATGTGCAGAGGAGTTCAGGAAGCATCATTTTTCCGTTAAAGGAAGGGTTCGTAAGTGAAAAAGAGTCTGAAAAATATCCTGATATGAATTCAGAAAGTGTAGTCCATCATCAGTCAGGCGGTCAGATGAAGACACAGAACCAGAATGCCTCTGATAGTGTGACTCTGATAGCTTCAACCAATCAGATCAACCTAAATCATCGGATAGCAGGTACAGAGGCATTATCCAATCAGGATAAAGAATCTGACAGAGTAAAATTTCCATTGTACTTGCTGAGAAATGCAGAGAGTCTATTTCATTCCCAGTCAAGTAGAAATGATCCTGAAGAATTCCCTGAACCAGACGAAGAGGGAATGTTGGAGGAAGATGAGACAAGAGACAAGGAGGATGAAATAACCTTGCAAAATGTTACTGAGCCTGATGGAATTGATGATTCCTTCATGATCAATACAACCCAACGGGAGGAAAGAAATGAGGAGTCAGAGAGCAGTGATCCTACCAGCAGCTATGAAAGGCTCCCACCTGATTCCAGCACAGCATCGCCAAGGAGCCCTGGGAACCAGGAGAGTCCCCAGGCCGATTTTATCACCACCACAGAGTCACCATCAAAGGTCAAACTGGATGAGAGTCTGTCCAGAGGAAAACTGGTTCAGGGTGGAGGCAGAGAGGAGAAAAACGAGGAGGGCAGCCTTCCCCAAGTTTCACCCTTCACACCTGAAGTAGGTGAGTTAAAATGGCCGACAGCTAACACCCTTTCCTTTAGGACAGAAATGCTGCAAACATATACCAATAGGTTATCACACCTGGTTAGAGTTGGCAGATTATCCATACACAGTTATCCATAACTAGTTATAGACCCTGTGCTACAGGGGCCCAGGAAAGAATCATTTTCATTTATCATTATGTAGCTGTTGATTTAATTGTGGTACTAAATGATCAGAATTAGAGTCTGTTGCTGTGGGTGATTTCTCTTTGTGTGTTTATGTTCTTTAAGTTGTGGTGGTATCTGGTGCTCATTCATTGGCTAGCTTCAGTAAAGTGTTTGTATAGACCGGAGGTCTGCAATGTTTACTAACTAAAGAGCCCTTTTTACCACCTGCCCCATCAAATAATCATCCTTTGGAGCCACATTACCTGTATGACCCTTGCAATAAACAATACTGCTGTATTTTTTGTGTAATAATAACAAAAGAAAATGCCAAACCTGCAACCAGTAGATTTCATGTATCTACACATGATCGCTCTCTCAATGAATCAACCACCTCCAGCTGGTTGAATGATTCAAGCATTATAAGACCAAGAAAAAATAGCAACCACAGGTTCATGTGACCCTCTTCCTCATCATCTTCCTCTTCCTCAACATTGGGAGCTGGATTAAACTGAGTCTGACTCTGATCCATCCTTACAGGGTACAATTAGTTCAATGCTGGCAGGATTTTAGTATGCTATATTTTTGTCTACTGCAGATGTTTCCATCATGTTTTACAGAGAAAAAGTAAAACGGATTGTTCCTCCACCGTTCCTGTAACCCTTCAGTTCCACCGAACACACTAGCTTCTTATCACACCAGAGATGAGCTTTCCTCCTGGTTGAAATTACTCGACTCACTTTGCTATTTATAAATGAAAAGTTCTCTTCAGAGTCTATTTATGGTGCGTATTTACATGTTTCTTTTAATGAGATCTTCGGGAGAAATTTCTTCTTCTTTCTCTCCACCACTCAGAGGAGAAATGAGAATGAGAAAATCACTTCTAAAGGGAAATGCTGTCTCTATATATGGTTAAATGAGGGCGTTTCTGCATGCAAATGACCATGGTCGGGCGCGAACATGGCGATTTAGAACAGCTGGGATTTATCATCAGAAAGTACTTCCAGCTGGGCGTACGCACGTTTGATAAATCCAGATTTTTTGTATTTTGGCACATTTTAAATTTTAGTCCTACGCACAAATTTGGAACCTTTTCTACTTATGGTTGATAAATGAGGCCCCAGGTCCTATTTGATTTCACTCTCCAAGTATTTATCAGACTCCACCTGTTCCAATGGTTGATTGAAAGGAGCCAGATGAGTTGGCCCAGGCATCTGGTTAGGTTCAGGCAAAGGAGACCTTGGCATAGGCCCAGGACATGCTGGCCTCGACTGGCCTGGGAGCGCCTCAGGATCCCCCAAATGAGCTGGCTGGTGTGGATGGAGGGAGAGGGAAGTCTGGGCTTCCCTGCATGGATGGATGGATGGATGGATGGATGGAGGTTAACATGTAAACTGCTAGCTAACCACATGAGACATTGAGAAAGCCGACTCTGCTTGTAAAAGTCCACAGGTTCATCTGTGACTGCATGCTCTACCTGTGTTTTTGGCTCTTATTTGTAATAAATAAAGGAGCTTTGGGTCATGATGACTGGATGAAAATTTACTTCTCCCTGTCACGCGATTTAGGTTTAGAGTTGTAATAGTTTGCAAACTGTGTCGCACGACTTGTGTCTCTAAAGCTTCAGGACAGAGGGGTTTTTATTGCAACCCCTGTTTTCCCCTCTGTCTCTAGCTGAGCAGCTGCATCTAGAAGCGTGAGTGGTAATAGGCTACACAGCCAATTACAGCCAGTCATTGAGGGCTGTAGGCGGGACATTGTTACCCAGCCTTCAGGCAGAGAGAGCTGCTGTATGAGAGCCGAAGGAGCGCATTTTAATATAAACTTTTTTGATCGGCTAGCGGTGGGAAAATGTAAGACTGTAGATAATGAAAGGGGTCCCAGGGCAGAGCCCTGGGGAACGGGGAAAAAATGGATTTATGATATTTGAGTTGAACAAACTGTTTGTGGCCAGAATGAAGGAGAACCAAGTTAGGGGTGTGAGCGATGCCGATAGATGACTCTCTTGAGATAGAAAAAACAGAATCTGAAGCAATGAGAAATTCATTGGAGATATTCAGGAGTGTTATTTCAGTGCTGTGAAGGGGATGGAAACCAGATTGACACTGCTCATACAGTAAATGTTGTCAGTGATCAGATTGTTATGTTGTTAATAGGCTTTTCAAGAACCGTGGAAATGAAAGGCAGATTGGAAATAGGATATAGGTTATTTGAATTGCTGGGGTCCAAGCCAGGTTTTTTCAAGATAGGTATCACTTTGCTACACATCTGATGACAATTATCTTTCACTTTCTATTACCCCATTTCCACCAATGAAGAACTGGTGCTGGTGCTAGAGCTAGTGCTTAACTGGTTCAAGTGGTGCTTCCAAAGAACCAGTTTTGTTTTCCACTAAAAGAGCTGGACCGGTTATTGCATCATTACGTCATTTTTATCCAAGGTGCAGCTTGTCTGGTTTGCTGGTCGGTTTCCAAGAACAGAATATAAAACAAAATATAATGCTGATTTTGGGGATCACCAGTTACTGTTGTGTCCCAGTTTCTATTCAGGTCTCGTAAATCTTTCTTAAATGGAAAGCTGATCGAATCTATGTTCGTAGCAGTTGCAGAAATTTCCTCTGTAGCTGCTCAAAGACGAGCTTTGTTAGGGAGGTCCAACAGTTTATTTTGGATTTCTGCAGACGACTGAGTGGAATAAAGAAACACTGGGTCTCTTCCTGCAACCCTTTTTTTAAAAATTCGTTATCAATTTCCTGGTATGGAGACACTGGACCAGTGTCGGCATGTTTCAGTGTGGCATGGTAGCCCCGCCCCAAACCGCTGACGCAAGTTTTGTGAACTGGTTCTTAAAGCAACAGTGTGTAATCGCCAGCAAGATCTAATGGTCAGGCAGCAGATTGACAACAACTTTGACCTCTCCCCCCACCGCCTCTGATGTAGGCTATTCCTTCTCCAACACCGCTGAATCAAATAAATGTCTTTTTAGCAGCCAGCAGAGCTGAATGGCTGCACATGAGCTAATTCAGCCATATGATTCAGCTGCTTAGCATGGCATTTATATAGAAAGTAATGGTTAATCATCCGACCTATGCTTTGTGAGTAAAGTAGTCACTGACCAACTCTGCCCTGTTTCTAACATGACATAAACATAATTGAACATTGAATTATCTCACCTGTGGAGTAGAAAGGCTGCAACTTCCATTTTTAGCCACACATTTCCCTTGTTTATTGTCTCCATCTCGTAAATGCTGCCCCGATGTAGACTCTCGTTTTCTCCCGATTATGATTTCATTTTCTTTTTTGTGGTATTTTGACCTCCCTCTCAGGCGGCAAAGTATAAAAACGGTCCTCCATGTTAGTAGACAAAAGAACAGATTGTGTTCTCCACAGTCGTGTTTACTTACTCCTTCTCCTCACCAGGTACTAGTGACTCTGGTAGCGACAACATCGGTGGGCGCGCTGTGTCCCTAAAATGCGCATTGCTAACAAGTTTATCCCCTTTTGGCTACCGCATTTCAAGATGGCGATGCAAAATGGCAGCCTTGTGTTAGGCAGGCCGCCACATATGTATTTGTAAATAACTCATTTTAAGAAATGAGAATGTTTTTATTTTGATGCGATTGTGAATAGACTTTTGTAAAATACGTTTTTATGAAAGCAGTACTTGATTTTTATTTATAAAAAGCCAAATTAGTCACATACTGTACCCTTAACTCTGGTCCAGCAAAGAGTTGGGGCCAGGATAGAACCAGTTGTGGGAGCCAGGAGCCGGTGCTTTGTAGTGGTGTGCGGATTGCGGTTGCCCCTGCGGAGCCCGCGGATAACCGCAGATCGGGCGGATGACGTGTCGAAAAATTAATATTTAATTACATTCGGGCGGATTGCAACTTAAGCACTCAAAAAAAAATTTTTAATTAATTTTTCAAATTTAAAAAAATTATTCCAAAAATAAAGAAACGAAAGAAAACGATAGAAAACACTTTTTAACTGCAAAATTAGGCTAACTTATTTATTTTGCAGTAGGCTAGTATAACAATAAAAACTTAGGAAAAATGTTGAAGCTGCATGTTTCAGGAAGATTCTGCAGCTCTACGCTGGTGGGACACAAGTACTGCACTGATACAGGAGAAGAGTAGCCACTGAAGGAAACAACTGACACTATTAGGAGCAAAAGTGTGCATAATCATCACATTTACTACAATTTAACCTGATATCCAGCATGCTCAGAGTACAACGCAGCTTTTCCTTTTCAAGGGCGATCAGCGTCTCGCTGCAGGTGCAGAACGCAAGTGTCGGCCGGCAGGTGAGACGCGCCACGTGCAGGCGTGGATCTGCCTCTGTGTGGAGGGTTGAGGTGATGCTGTGGGTCCCTCTGGCTGGTGGACTTGGGCCGGAGTCGGACTCTGATCGTTCCCAGGTAACTCCTCATCGGTGATAGACCCTCACCTGCCATCACCTCGAGCACCCGGCACTCGCGGCCCGTGCGCGTTTCCTCCATGTTCTCCATGCACTGCTGTGCGCCTGCTCCCTTTCAGTGTCGATTCTGCCATTAGCTTCCCAGGGGGCAGCCTATTTTATGGACTGCCTGCATAAGTTGCTGATTTAATGCACCTGTTAAATAGAACGTGACCATTTGCACATCAGCAGCAGCATAACAGTTGGGATATCAGCGCTATGACTAAAGTCTGAGCTGAATCAGCGGTCAATGATCGATGTGCTGCTGATCTCGAATGCTGGTAAGATCTTTAGATCATTCTTAAATCTTAGGAACGTTCCTACTTGGGAAATCCGGCCATTTCCAATAGCTGAGGCATCTACAATAGACTTAAAAACTATCCTGCGGATGGCGGGCGGGTGCGGTTTTGAAAATTGGTTAAAAAATCATTAGTGCGGGCGGATGGAGATTTTAAGAGGCGGTTTCAGATGAAAAAATAAATCCTCCGCGCATCTCTAGTGCTTTGGCAGTCGAAAACAAAAGAACCAATGCTTGGACCAGCAGTGGAACCAGCTCAGTCGAAAAGGGACCATATGTTCTGGATGTTTGGGAAATTTGTAAAATCCTCTTCCTTTTGATAGTCCTCAGCTATTCTGGATATACTCTTGCTTCCTGCCAAAATGGCAGCATTTTGGTTTGAGTGTTGCATGCTGGCTTTGTGTCACCTGTGCAAGCTCTATAGGACAAGTTACCTCTAAGAGAGTGGAGGGGTGAATTAATTTAAACTCATCCCTTAAGATCTTATCTAGTCTTACATTACATTACTGTCATTTAGCTGATGCTTTTATCCAAAGCGAATTACAATTGAGTTTTACCATCACTGGAGGCCATGAGGGTAAGGTGTCTTGCACAAGGACACAACAGGTGGCTGAGGTGGGAGCGGGATTCGAAGCACCACCCTTCACATTACTGAATGACCCACCCCACCACCTGAGCCACTTGTCCCATAATTCTTCATAATTAAGGGTGTGGTCTTTTGACGATGGCACAAAGGGGATTTTAGCCAGCTAACAGTGCACCTTAGCTTTAGCCTGCCTACTTACGTTAGGTACAGTAGTAGCGGTTTAAAAGTTCCCGTGTTTCCTTGATGGGTCCTTCACTGGTCCTTGACTGATCCTTGACTGGTTCTTGACTGGACCTTGGCCGATCCTTCACCGGTCTGTGGGGATAATGTAATCCCCCGCAATGACGTCGTCAGCGAGGCTGTGCCCCTAACCAGCCCAGGTAAAAAAACAGCGGCAATCCTTCTTTTGTCCACGGGGAGGAGCAGTGTCTCACCCCCTTAAGGCCCATACATTACCTACTATAGCCTATGAGACGCGAAAACTTTGCTCTTGAGAAAAAAAATTGAAGTCATTTTGTTACTGGAGTGATTGAGATCACTTATTCACATATCAAAGTGGCCAAACGTTTTTCTCCCGAGCTTCTGAGAAGTGTTGCGTAATTTGTGGGACGTGTAAGCTGGGCGTTGATAATGTGTGAAAGCATGAAAGAGGACGTACTATAAGTGACTTCCACATTTCCACTGATGC
>JBBBVT010000003.1:601576-615611 GCA_037177035.1 Craterocephalus eyresii
GCGACGTCACACAGCGCCTCTGTGTGTTGATCTCCAGCTCTGTGTTTACTAGCCGGCCCGGCCGCGCGTGCATGTACTAACACGCGCACACCCTTCCTTATAAACAGGCGCCACAGGGCGGAGTTACGGCACAGCGCGCATATTCAAGATGGCATAGACTCAAGGCGGTAGAAGTGGGAAGCATCCGACCGAAGACGAAGAGGAGCCAATATTACCTCCAAGAAAACAACGTTATTTTTCAAGGGACAAAACGCGGATTAATATTGGTCTGGCATTCTCAAAGTGAAGAGAGCGGTGAGACCGAAAAGGATTCCAGTTTGCTCTTCTTCTGGTATGTGACTCACGGAGCGGATTCCACCTCGTCCACGTCTCTGTTTTCCTCTCCCACAGACGGTACCACTCGCTGCTACCTGCCGCTGCAGACAGGCTGCTGCTGCTCTAAGAAGTTGCATCAAAATAAAAATGGCTTGCTTTAAAATTTTTATGTGTTCGATCATAACTATGAATAATTAGAATAAGCTGCGATTCTTAGCTGAGCTCATGTTGTATTGCACAAGCACACGCCATCATGAACTAGTCTTATTTGCATTAGTTTTAGAAAATATATAATTATACTGTGTTATATGCCATAAATTTAAACATGCTCTGTTTAAAATGAGGCGAAGAGGAGTTTTTCCTTGGTTTTTTTTTTAAAAGAGGGGCGTGGTTTTTCGGTTGGGGGAGAGGTAGAGAGCCATTGATTGACACAGGCTTTGTTTTGGTTTGAGACAGCTCCACAGTACGCCACCTAACGGCGAAAATTTTCGCTTTTAGCTCCTTTAACCCTTTAACTCAAAGTTGTTGTTTTTTTGTTTTTTTTTAAATTTATTGCGCCTGTTTTATTTTTATGTAAAATGAAAGTATGATAAGATTTAGCACCATGGAAGCCAACCAACCCAAGAAAACTGGATTGAATATTAAGAGTACCTTGTAGAGATAACCCACAGATCAATGGTGACCAAGCATTTTCTCATCTGCACATCATTCTCTTAAGTCTCTGCTTTCAGGAGAAAGAATATTAGCTTTGAAACAAACACAACAGAAACTATTTACATATTACACTTTTTCCCAATTTACAGTTATTTATGCTGCTATTAACCTCCTAAAACATCTCCAGCTCAGCTTCCTGGCTTTATTACAGCCATAGAGGACCATTATTTTCTTCTTTTCAGACACACAGAACTTTCTGCTCACTTGTTGATCTTCGGCTGCTCCTGATTTGACCATTTAAACTCTCTGATGGTGGAAAGTTTGACTGGAAGTGGCTTCATTATCATTTCTTGGTCAAAATAGAGGTCTCTTAGCAACATAGTAGTAAGTGGTCTTTCTGGAAAACTTCTGTAGATCACCTAAAAAGTAAGCCGTCTATCATATTATACCCCACAGTGTTACACACTACCATAACTAAGACACTGATGACGATCTACTGGAGTTTTAAGGGTTAGTGAAGAACTCAGCTGCACTCAGAGCATTATCTTTTATAAGTTCATATCTTAAATGTAGAAAATCTCGAAATTGTTAAGAAACTGTTGAAACTGGATTGAAGACCTGCAGCAGTTCAGCGCCATGAGGAAGACATACTGTAAGCACAAAGCCTCCGAATCATCTGACATCATTAGCACCCAGACCAGCAAGTAAAACATGTAGGGAAATCTTCCTGTATGTCATCACTGTTGGATCGATTTAACAGAAAGTCAGTCAGACAGACGATGAAACTCCTTCATGGAAGTAAGTACACAGATCTTTATGGCCGTTTGGACGCTGCAGTGCCCACTCTCAGTTCATATTTTACTGTGGCAGAGGTCACCCTGCAGATGGAGCCCTCTGTGTTTAAGGATAGCCCTACAATGATAAATGTGACGCTGAATTTCGTAATCTAATCTATAAATTGGCCAAAGGGTGAATACTTGGCTACAGCTGTGCTTCATGATCATGGACGCCCTCTAATATGTGCTAATATGCGCAGATGTCTGCCTTGGCTGGATAATATCAGAGGTAAGGCGGTGTGTTTGTTAGATGCCGTGCTGCTCTGGACATGAAGGTTGCATTGAAACACCATGTGGCTCCGACCCAGGGAATGCACAGGATGAAAGAGAGTTTATTTAATGTGTCTGTTATCTGATGGGATAAGATCTCTAGATGCAAAGGGTCAGCTGTTCAGCGAACAGAGCGTGCGCTTTCTCTCTGTAAGTGTTCCCACATGTGAAGTGGTGGGTGGGCAACATTTGGTTTGGGGTGGGAATCAAACAGCAGGACGAGATGTGAGCTGTTGCTGTGGACGTAGCACAGGCAGGCTGTGGAAGCAGTTAAAGCACCAACACCTGCGGCGTGTGGTCGGCAGTAATTAGCTGAGCACATAAACAGGCTCTTCGTCATTTACACTGGTGTAGGTGGTCACACAGCAAGGCTGTGTGATGTTTGATCTGTCGCCTTACAGGGTAAATAAAGTTCCTTCTGTCTCATTTGTGGCTATTCACCTGCACATGGATGTGAAGATCATCTGAATGAGCACAGTTGTTCTGGTGGAGATGTGTTAGGGCATACCGATATGTACAAACACAAGCGTTCTCATATCTGTCTCCTATGCACAGGGTCACACCTTCATCCATGAACTAACCCAACCACTGGGAGTAGGTTGGATTTGTTTTGCATGAGGACTGCAGATGAGATCTTCTTCTAAAAAGCTAATCATGGCTCTGCGATCTCTGCGGTCACATTTCTGACATTTTTTCTTTACGTGTTGGGGGTTGTTGGAGAGAAGCGGCGATGCTCTGCCAACTCCTCTGGAATAAATCAACGCTGATCTACCGCAAATGTTTCAGGATTCTGGATCCGCCCAATCATACGGATTACGGTTGCACCCAGGCAAAAGGTCGCCCTAACAGCTCAAGTTTTAGTTAATAACAATAACTAAATGTCATCACATAGACTCGGCCTCAGTAAACCTGTGTTTGTGTTTAATGTTATTGCCCCAGTTCCAAAAAGCAGAGATCCTAGTAGAATCCTGTTAAGCCATACTTTTTCCCAGCAGAACATAAACAAGATACTAGAGGATGAAAGTGAGAGGTTTCACCATTTCATGGAAAATATGAGCTCATTGTGAATTTGATGGCAGCAACACGTCTGTGAATAGCTGGGGCTGGCAAATGACTGGAGAAGTCACTGGTACAAATCAGAAACAGCTAAATAGCTGAACTGGTAATAGGTGAGTAACATGACGCAGTAGAAAAGGAACAATAAGGAGGGTTTAGGCCACATCCACACTTTAAACGAATCCTAGTCCACTTCCACGGGTTAGAAGGTTCGCTTGGAGCAGTGTGAACATTTATTCACAATCTGCGCCGGCCCAAAGAAGATCAAGGTCTCTTGGTTGGGTTCTCAACCAGCGAAGTATAGACAGGACATGATGTATATCATCATGGTGGATCTCTGGCTGCCTCTGCTGCTGCTCATACTGACACATTCCCGTGAAAACTGGATAAAAGCAGAAAGCAGACTGCAGAAATTTGATGTTGCTCCATTTTTTACTGGTGGTGAACGAGATGTTCCTGCTTATTTGATCCAATTCTTCCAGACTCTCCAGGTGGGAATGGGTCTTTGATCTTTCTGTGGAAATCCACCACCAGGTCTTTGGTTTTGTCTGTGTTGATCTGAAGGTTGTTCTGCAGGCACCTTTACAAAAAGCTGCTTTACTCTCATCTCAGATGGCGATGAGACCGATTATAGCAGAGCCGCTTCATCAGCTGAGTTTGATTTAATGACTGGGTTCAAGAGTGTTGCCTATTTTGAAAGAAAGTTCATTGGTGGGGTTTGTCTGTAAAAGTGGATTTGCTCCTCAGCCCTATCATGCCAAACATTCAATACATACAGTTTCTGAGACATTTTGCATCACTTTATGGTCAAAACCCTGTTTTTCACAGGCATTTATATTCTGCTCCCTAATGGTCAACAGGAAGCAGAATACAATAATATTGAAATATGACACAGTAATAAATGGCATTTATATGATAGGACTTTTTGCTGTTTTTTTTGGGTTTTTTTTACATCATTTTGTCAAAGGGCCAAATAAATATTGAGGACTAAGTCAGTCATGGAAAAAGAAACACAGCATTTTCATGATGATTAATTAATTGTGAAATAAGACTGTAGATTATTAAATACAATTTCAAATTCAGCAATTAATTGATATAAAAAGAAATCAAATTTCCAAACAATTTTGTAATTGCACATTTAAAATACATGAATTATTACATGAATAAAGTTTTGCAGCAGTGTTTTCCCATGGTGGGAACCACTGCAATCACAACCGACAGTCCTTTTTCTTTGCTTCCTCCTCTCTGATGAGGCAGTGGAAATCATTTTAGCCGCCGTGTTGGTGGAAGGAAAAAGCAACTTTCTGCACCGCTGACAACAAACACTGGAAACACTTCTGTCCATGCCTGGGCTTGAAGGAGAGCAGAGCCCAGAGGACTGGGTGGATTCCATGCTTGGTGTGATTCGTCCCTGGAAATGTCCACCTACATTGTAGATAACAGATGTCTCTCAGTTGCAGAACAAAGGGAGGCGTGTGACAGCTCCCAAAACAAGAGTTGTCACCACTTCCCTGCTGTGCAGCTCATGTCCTGTGGATAATACCAGAAGAAGAGACAGTTCAGTGAGCTGATGTGTGTGTTTTGCGGCTTATGGTGCAGTGAAGTATACGTTGTGATGTGATGAGTGCTTGTGTAGCAATGGGAGGTACAACTCAATGTTTGCAGATACAGACGGAAAATCTCTGATTTTCTTCTTCCTCCTCCCTCTGGGAAGGTGATGTAAGGGGGAGACTTCACTCAGATTCCCAGTAGTATTCCTAAATAATTTGTTTGTTTCCCTGACTTTTGTTATTCAGCTGCAGATTTTGCTGTGATTCTCTAGATTTGTGCAAGATTCATTTATTTTTTGAGGTTCATATCAGGGTTTGGCACCAAAAAAAGGTGCACTCAGTAAACCTGCCATACTCTGCGATGCATGATAAGCGGATGCAGCGGTTAGAGATGATCTGGTGTCTCACCATGAACCTGCTGCCTGCTAACCCGCTGTTGGTGCTGTTTCACTTTAAAAAGGCATGAAAGGTTTTCAGCTAAGCGTTGGATTTCACACAAACATACTTAATAAGCAACAAATCACTTAGCATTTGCCAAAGCTTGAGATTTTAAATTGGATTTGGGATTTGCAAAGCCGTTGCCGTCCAAATATTATAGGCTGCCAAACAGCAAACAGTCTGTGAGGGTCATGAAGTCGGTATCAGTGGGATAAAAAACTGATCGCCATTTAATCCACTTACCATAAAGTTGCCTTTATTTTTTTTACAATGTGCATCAACGAGGTGAGAGATGATTACAGTTAGCAGCTTTCTAGTTGTGACAAACTTCCATCCCCAGTGTTTATATCAGTAATAATGCATTTCATCCTTCACCTTTGGTCAGAATATAACTTCATGGATGGTTTACAAAAGAACAACAAAAATCACTTTAAAAATAATAATTATAATAATAATACATTTTATTTGATAGCACCTTTTATGACACCAACGGACAACAAGACTTTAGCTTGTCCACTGTGCCACAAACAGCCTGTCACCAGTTGTAGGTAACATTAGCCACAAGTTAGGTGTGTTAGCTGTAGCCTCATCCACCCACCCATCCACCATCCATCCATCCATCCACCCACCACCCATCCATCCACCCACCCACCCATCCACCGTCCATCCATCCATTCGCCCGCCCATCCACCATCCATCCATCCATCCACCCACCCACCCACCCATCCACCATACATCCATACATCCACCCACCCATCCACCATCCATCCATCCATCCACCCACCCACCCACCCATCCATCCATCCGTCCATCCATCCACCCACCCATCCATCCATGTGCATTTTATGAAGAAAATTAGCATTACACACTGAAACAGTGTTAAACTAAGCAGCACAATGGCTGTCATGCATTTTAAAACGTCATTAATATACAAAATATTTGCATTTGTTCATTTGTTGCAGCCATCTTGCTGGATTCGCTTGGCATTCTGGGAGATTTTTCATTCCACTGTGTTTATAGGCTCCTGATAAATCTTGAGGGGGTTTGTAGCCGTACCACTTGCACAAGAAAATGCTCCAGAGGACGTTTGGCTGCACAGACCAACAACTTTTCTGACCAAAACTTTATGGGGAAGTTCCAACGTTGATGGTTTGCATGTAAGGAAAATCCAGAATGCATTTCCTGGTTTTCCTCAGATTAACTTCCCTCGTTAGTTTTCAGTTTTTATGCTGATGCTACAAATCTCCCCGACTGAGAAGCATCCGTATGTCGGTCATGCAGCAGGATCGCAGACCTGGCCATCTAAACCCTCCTCAGTCATCAGGTGTTGGAGCCCATCCAGGTCATCTGACGCTTTGCTATGTTTGTCTCTGTCAGATGTGGACGAGTGTGGGACCAACACCCACAGCTGCAAAGCCAGCCAGCCCTGTCTGAACACTGTGGGCTCATTTGAATGCGAGCGGCAGGTTGTCTGTCCTGCAGGATACCAACTGAAAGGGGCTGTTTGCAAAGGTGAGTTCATTTCACTTTTCAATTGTTTCATTAGCAACATTTTCACAACTTTCTTTCCAAGACAGGTCGGTAGGAAAGTACAACTCTGTAAGAAGTTTGTGATTGGTTGGAACTGGTTGGATTCTCATCAGATGACAGATGCTCATCGTTACTCTGATTGTTCTTGCCTTCTAATCTAACCATAGGGTCGTATCAGTAAAGAGCCAGAATGTTGTGTCCATAAACGTCTCCGTAGGACTCCAGGATCCCTGCAGCGCAGCACGTTAGGAACCTATGAGCTTATCTTCGTATGGAGTTCATCGCCTCATTAATCCAGATTCATTCCGAAACCCCTGCCATGCATTTGCAGTTTCACATGCGGAGCATGGAGTTTTATTTTCAGGGTTGCTGTTTGTGCTTGCTCAGACATCCGCGTCGTCATCCAGAGACGAGGCACTTTGAAGTGCTCAAACTCGTGTCATCAGCACTTGGCACCAGGAAGACTAATCAGTGCAGCTCCGTAATGAGGGTAATATTTAGTCCATCATCCAAAAGAGGAAAAGCTAATTAGCTCCGTGGAAGCAAGGAGAGGATCTTTGCTGTGAGCTTGGAAACATGTCCTTCCGATGATGTTTGGCAGAGAAAAAAAACAACTAATTGCGTCCTTTTGCTCAGAGGACCCGGTATAACATGAACTCCTGAGGAAAAAAGGCTTGATTCAAGCCATCCGTCACTCACCAGATCCATTAACCGTCATTTAGGAAGTTCTGCAACTTCTGTTAATTGCAAAGTTGGATGATCAAGTGATGCTTTTTCTATTTTTCCTCCAGTGAAACCCTGGAAGGCAGACTGGTTCTGTGCTGGTGCCACAGTGCCCCCTGCTGGCCTGTTTACTGGGAAATAGACTGAAGCTGAGGGACGGGGCTGAAAGTAAAGATTAAGCTGGATGGTTATGTTTCTTTTCTTCCTCCACAGACGTGGACGAGTGCTTGATGGGAACTGATGGCTGCAGTGAAGGACTGTGTGAGAACACGGTGGGGTCATTCCTCTGTAAGCCCAGGAACAAGTGCATCAGCGGCTTCATGCCCGACTCTCATGGCAACTGTATAGGTAAGAGTCTGCCTGTGTTGTCTGATCATGTGATCATAAAAAGCCAGTAGAAAGTTGAGTCAAACACAAAGTAGCCTCATTAAAAACCTGATTCTTGTAAACGTTACATGCAGTAATCATGAATTTCTTCTAAACGAGCCCCACTTTTTTCATTCTGTTTATGAAACATGAGGTCCAGCTTCAGCTCAGTGGAGAGTCGGCATCCACTTGTCCAAAAGACACGTGTCTCTAATGTATTCATTGGTCTAAGGACAGAAAAGTTCTCTGTGCATACTGTCTCACTGAGGCTGAAAAGTTTTTGGTTTTTGTTTTGAATGATAAACATTTTACTGTACAATTCAGTTTATTTTAGCGATGCAAATGTAATTATCGATTATTGGTGTAAGTAGATTATAAATCCCACTAAATGGTGCAACATGGTGAGTCCGTCCTGTAGCCTATATTTCTTTATATTCTTCCAAAGCAGGACTCTAAATAAACTTCCAAGAGTTTCCAGCCTATCCAGTTTCCACAGGTCAGATTTTACATGGGCAACTAAATGTGATGCAGATCGACATGGTGATCTATAGTGGAGGTAAATACATTTTTTAATATGGTTTTCAGTTGCTTTTGAGTGATATTTTCTTGTGAAAATGTCAATAACTTCTCTCAATGCTCTTTTTTCCAACAAAGAGCAAAGTAAGTTTTGCTCTGAACACATATGAGACGATCATCATGATTTCAAATGAAAAGTTTATTCTGCTTCCTGTCCGAAATCCCGTGATAAGTAAATGTTACATGTTGATTAATAGAATGCTAACCTACAAATAATCACCATTAGACTGCCTGAACGTGGCTACTTACACTTTGATAAAGTTTTGAGTGTATAAGGAGGTTGACGGGGTACCGTGTAACTTACAGTATGTCCACTAAGGGTGCTAAACACAACCCAAGGGCCACACAAAACTGTCACAAGTGAACCAGTTTCCATCCATGTCTTGTAACCTGATTGACAGACCACTGTGACCAGCTCAGAGCGACGTAATTCATATTCAGGAATTTAGGCAAAAACTGCTCCAGAAACATAACTATAGGTTATCATTTTGAGTATTGAATAAAGCAGAATCTTTGGCACAACTCATGTCATTAACTTATTGTTATGAAGGCATTATCATTAGCTCATAGCTTATGGTACATATCAGCAGCACCGCTTCCTACTGACCAGCATATGAAAACCATAAAACTAAAGCAGCAAGTTACCAATCGTTCGGTTACTTTTTCACATGAATTATAAGATATGCATTTATTGCATGAAAACCTGTATCGTTTGCACAAAATGTTATGGAGTCACGTTAGCTTTTAGTCTCAACTAGCCACATTTAGACACAGGTGTATCCTGCAACGCTCTGCAGCTCATCAGGACTTACTGCTGTGGTTTTGAATAAACGCTGCTAGAAGACGTGGAAAAGTAAATCACATTCTGGTACGTTTGCACAACAGCAACGGCCTAATAATATTGAGGCCAGCAGAGACCTTTGCAAAAGTCTACTCATGTCTTCCTGTGGAGGGATCCGTTTCCTGCTCTCTCTGGCCTCAGACACCGTTTTCACCATCTTACTTTGTTCAGTCATGGCAAACATTAGATTGCAGAGGTGGAAAAAGGAGGAAAAAGCAGGACAAAGCAGAGACATCTGTGTGTATTGGCAAAGCGTCCCAGGTCACATAATTCCATGAGAGATGAATCCACTCCCGCAAAGTTAGAATGTCCCGTTTCAGAAATGGGCAGCCCCCTCAGAGCAGTGACACACATAAAAACTGTATACTGACCACAGGAAACATCCACAATTACTCACATTAGGCTGATATTGGGGTAAAAAGTTACACAGTATCCCTTTAAACTGGATCCAGTAGCCAGTCCCCACTTTGCAGTTGTTGACATGAAGAGACGCTGCACAGGAAATCCTGCTGTTCATCAAGTTCAAAATGAGCAAATATTTTTCAGAAATGATTGTGTTTAAATAATTAAATATTATACTGTCAGCATCTAACTGTGAAATAAATATTGGTTTATATTTGCTACTCATTGTTTTCTGTTTTTATTCACATCTTACATGAATATTCTCTGACACACCCGAGACCAATCATTGTGTTGAAATGACATAATTCTGCCTTGTCAGTCAGGATTAAACCTCCCACCAATGCTTCTCTGTACTTCTGCAGACATAAATGAGTGCAGCAGCCTGAAGGAGCCGTGCAGCTCATCTTCTAACTGCATAAACACTGTTGGTTCCTACACGTGCCAGCAGAAGGCGGTGATGTGCAGCCATGGCTACCACGCCGACCGTGATGGAACCAAGTGTGTCGGTGAGTTTCACAACTTTAAACATGCAGCAACGGGCTTTTTATAGCCTCTTTTCTTAGTGCCGGCTTTTAACGTCTGACAGAGACATGAAATAATCACTCATGGAGAATGTTGTTAAAACATGGATAAACGTGTTTTTAAAAATGGATTTATTCATGATTATTCACCTCATTTTGATATTCAAGACTCTTAATGTTGTTTTATTCTCTCATGAGCATGTTTCTTCTGCCAATACAAGCTTTTTCATGTTTTCTTTTTTAACTAGCAACAATAAGTGTGAAAAGAAAACCTGTATATCTGTCTTAATTTAACCAATGCTGAATATTAAAACAAGCTCACAGTTCAAATCTGCTTTATTTACACAGAGCCCTACTGAAAAGTCTACTCAAAGTACTTTTCAAGTTTGTTGTAGTAGAATTACAATCAATCACATCATGTTAGCCTGATTTATAATGAGTGGGTTCATACCAACCAGTTCATAGAAATAATCATCTAGCTATGCAAAACAGGACCAGGACCAAGAAGAAGAAAAAACAGGAAGTCCATCTTCCTGGACTGTTTGGGGTGGAGAGGACAGAAGGGGGGGGGCAACCAGCAGCAGCAGAGCTCAGCCAGGGATACCTGCTGGGGAAAAAGAAGAAAAACACAAAAGAATGACAAAAAATGTCAGATATTTCTACATGGAGAGTAAAGAGAGCAGAGAGGAGCCCAGTGCATCATGGGACGTCCCCAGCAGTCGCGGCCTGTAGCAGAAGGACTAAAGGGGTGGATCAGGGTCACCAAGCCAGACCAGACTAGAAGATTAACAGGAAGAAAAGTTTGAAGATGATCTGAAGGCGTGTCTGAGCAGAGGTGTGTTAGCTGTTAACATGGTAGCAGAGTGTGATGGCACACCCTGCATTTCTGAAGAAGAGTTTGTTATTAAATAGAAGAACAGAGATGCCAATATTTACTGAGCCAGATAAATGGAGAAAAACACTCCTTTGTGTTCTTACATGTGTTCTTGTGTGGTTTTTCTGTAAGGATGGGTCAATATGGGCTAAAAATAGCCTCCCTGAGGGATTCTCTGTTGGTTGCCTCATTATCTTCTTTCTGATTTTCTGCATTGTTTATTCTTGAGTGATTAAACATGGACCCAGAATAAGCATCCTAGCTGCAGCCAGTATGGCTCAACCATACCAACCAACAAACAGGTTGTCCTGTGAGTTTGGCCCAAAAGTACATTTCTGTTTAGTCTAATTATGGCCTTGAATTATGACATTAACAGAGTGTGAGTGTAGCTAATGAAACTCAGTCACGTGACTACCACATATGGCTCACAAGGAAATTACCATAAGGAAATTTTCATGAATTAGGACCACACAACACTTCCCAGAGCCTTAACTGACCGTGCCAGAAGTGGCCTGGATTTGGCCAGAACTTGCTGTCTGGGAGTTTGGATCACTGATGAGGAAATGTTTGCATGTATGACACAAATTTTAAAAAGTAATGGGTTAAACATTCAAACGGTTTAATCCTGAATGTCATCGTCATATATAAACGGTGGCATCCAGTTTGAGGTGTTTGTCTCTCTGTGTGATGGTCCAGATATTGATGAGTGTCAGATGGAAGCACATCATTGCGGAGGGGGTCAGATCTGTCACAACCTTCCTGGTAGCTACCGCTGTGACTGCCAGACAGGCTTCCAGTTTGATGCCATCCGTAGAACCTGCACTGGTACGTATCACTGGTCTGTTGTCCTCCTAATTATCCTTGAAATAGTGGATAAGAGCTGCCAATGCTCCAGTAAATGTCTCCAGGGCTACTCGTTGCTCACATTTCACAGATAACTTTCCGTTTAATGAGCTGAAAACAGAATCTCCCGCTGCGTCAAACGCTGCCGCTGCTCCATGTTACAGTAGCAATGCTGACGGTGTTGCTTCCTGTCGCGTCACTGCGTTGAGCCCGCCTCTTTGGACAAGCTCAAAATTGATTGGCTCCCACTTTTGGGGGATTTTGGAAATCAGTTGAATAGGCCTTTTGACCAGACTATATGGTTGCGAAATTTAGTGGGCAGGACCAGGCTAGTTAATTTACCACTACAAAGCCAAAATGATTTATAGTTAATAATAATCTACAGATATTTGTAATAGAATTATGAATCCTGGAATACTTGTGTAATTTGGTTCTTTGGTTGCAGCGTTAAGTCTTGGGTGGGAGTAATAGTTCCTCCTCCTGTGCTGACAGATGTTAATGAATGCTGGCGCTACTCCAGCCGGCTGTGTGCCCAGACCTGTGAAAACATCCCAGGCTCTTACCTCTGCTCCTGCACAGCTGGCTTCGCCCTCGCAGCCGATGGCAAGAACTGTGAAGGTAAGCCCAACCTCCCTTTCCAGGGAACATGTAAGGAATATAAACTTCACCTTCTTCAGGTTTTACCAGTTTCAGCTGGAAGGACGAAGGACTTCTGTCTTCATGCAAAATCTGTAAGTCCTTTCTACAGGTTTTTAAATTTCAGCGACTCAAAGTGTCTGATGTTTCAGGTGTAATGGTTTCCAGGTCTAGTGGTGCCCAGATGTGATGGTTTCCAGATGTGAAGGTTTCCAGATGTGAAGGTTTCCAGATGTGACGGTGTCCAGATGTGATGGTTTCCAGGTGTAATGGTGCCCAGATGTGATGGTTTCCAGGTGTAATGGTGCCCAGATGTGATGGTTTCCAGATGTGATGGTTTCCAGATGTGATGGTTTCCAGGTGTAATGGTTTCCAGGTGTAACTATCCGATCCACCAGGTTGGCCTTGCCCCAGGTGTCCTGGAGTGTCATATTTTCACTCTAAGAAGATGCTGATGATGTTTTTAATTCTAGTCTGTGCAGCAGGTTTGAGAGAAACTGCAGAATAAGTCCAGTTTTATCTTTGCAACGTCATCATGTTCTTCTTTTCTGTGCACAGATGTAAATGAATGTGAGAGGAACCCCTGCAGCCAGGAATGTGCCAACATCTACGGCTCATACCAGTGCTACTGTCGGCAAGGTTACTTCCTGAAAGAAGATGTGCACACCTGTGAAGGTACTTTTGTCCTGCGGAGGATTAATTTTCATTTTAGTATTTCTTTTCTTTGTCATTTTCAGTTCAGGAAACTTTCCAAGTTTGTCTCATATTTTATTCTACAAAGCTCTTTTATTGACTCAGAGTTGACGGCAGTGGCCGATGGGTGATGGTGGTTTATAAAAATAGTGGTCCACTGCTTTACCTGCAGCCTGGCAGTGACCCAGGGAGAGGTGATGCAGAGCAGCAGAGGAGGAATTAGCCACTTAAATGGAGGGGAAAGCGTTAGCTTGTGGACATAGGCTTTGCTAACAAAAGAGGCATGGCTCCATCAGAGTGAAATTGATCATAAAAATGAAAAAAGGTAGAATTAAAGCCATGATTGTATTAACATTTCTTTCAGGTTGAAGTCTGCAAAATGCAACAGTGTCCATTGGAGGTCTCTTAACAAATAAGGACAATTAGTTATTGGGTGCCTAGAGGAGCTGAAAAGAAGAAGTTGTTTTAGGAATCTTACTGATGCAAAGTTATGTACTGAGTTTTAATAAAGGCCACATGTCAACATTATTTATCAAGGTGGAACATATTCTAAGTTCATCTGCAAACTGACCGATTTGTTGGTTCCTCCTGTGTCCTAAAACAAGGACACGGAAACAAGCCGAACAAACCATCGGATCTAAGCAGGTCTTCCAGCTGATCGTCCGTATTTAAATGATTTCAAACCCCTCCAACCCGGCTGGCAGCAGGTAACCCCCACAGATGCACCAGTCTTCAATGTGATGGATTTAGAGGTGTTCTTCCCAATGCGGATGGTCTGTGGTCTCTCTGTCAGAAAGTCCAGAATCCAAAGACAGGTGGCGGTGTTCAGGCCGAGGGAGAGGAGCTTCTCCATTAGCCTTTGTGGGATCCATCCATCGATCCAGTTTCTGAACCGCTTAATCCAAGTTGGT
>JBBBVT010000003.1:621080-631143 GCA_037177035.1 Craterocephalus eyresii
TGCTGGAGCCTATCCCAGCTATCAACGGGCGAGAGGCAGGGTACACCCTGGACAGGTCGCCAGTCTGTCGCAGGGCCCTTTGTGGGATGATGGTGTTAAATGCTGAGCTGAAATCAATAAACAGGATCCTGACATAAATGTCCTTTTGTTCTAAATGAGAGATGACAGAGTGCAAGGTGGTGGATATAGCATCCTCTGTGGAGCGGTTGGGCCGGTACGCAAACTGAAGTGAGCCCAGAGATGTTGGGAGGCTGGCTGTGATGTGTGGTTTAACAAGACATTCAAAGCACTGCATCACAATCGGGGTCAGTGCAACAGGGTGGTAATCAGGTGACACAGGACTTCTTTGCTACTGGCACTATGGTGGATGTTTTCAAGCAGCTGGGGACTTTGGCCTGACAGAGGGAGATGTTAAAAATGTCTGTCAGGACTGCTGCCAACTCACCTGTGCAGGCTCTGAGCACACGTCCAGGGATGCTGTCTCGACCGGCCACTTTCCATGGGTTGACCCTAGCTATGGTCCTCCGTGTGGCCCTGCATTGATAATCAGTGCTGCACTAACAGGTAGAGGAGAGGAACAAACTCTCCCTCTTTTTTGTTCGATGCTTCAGAGTAAGCAAAGAAATCATTTAGCCTGTCAGGAAGAAAAATATTGCTCTTTGTCGACCTCATGCTTGGACCTATAATCCGTCAGTGCTTGTACACCCTGCCACATCCTTCTTGTGTTTCCAGTGTCGCAGAGTTGGCTCTGAATTGCCATCATGCAAAGGGACAGTCCTTAGTTCTTTCTAAGTTTCTAGTAGTTTTGAGCTCAATGCATGCTTTGATGTTCCCAATGGTAGGCTTCTATTCAACTTGTCCATCTTATCTTACCAGATCAACAACTAAACAGTACAGCAGTCACACCTGAATTATTTCTATCATTTATTATCATGATGATGTCGCTATGTCTGTCATTTCATTGATTATATTGATGTTGTAAAGGAATGAGGTCCAACATGTTGCTGGAAGAGGTTCAGACAACAGCTGCTATCCAGAAAGCCTGAGTCCTTTGGCTCAGTGACAGACAATAAACAGGAATGTAGATCATTGCACTACTTAATGCAATCACAAATAACATATTTTTGGAGGCAAAAATAGGATTTTTGCAAATAGGTTTTACGCAACTTCCTCTTTTACTAAATCTCTGATCATATGCTGCTTGAGTAAACATGGAAAAGTTAAATTTTTTTCACTGAAGTTGGAGGCAGTGAGTTGTCCAGCTGGATTCTGCTCCTGTCTGGCTTATATGCTGTCCTGGCCCCCCCTAGAACGACCCGTGATGATACTGTATGGATGGGATGAAAAGCAGACAGAATCCTGCTGAACTTTCCTCTGAATGTGTGTGTTTCACAGATATCGACGAATGCTCACAGAGTGTCATGAACCTTTGCAGCTTCCAGTGCGTCAACACTGCAGGCAGTTACCAGTGCACCTGTCCTCCTCATGGATATGTCATGTCAGCGAATGGACGCACCTGCAGCGGTGAGCTTCCACTGGACTTTCACAATGTCCCAGACGTCACTAGTGATCCATTAAAAACAGAGTCTGTTACATTCGGAGAGATTTAGGCTAAAACACGTGCAGGCATACAACAACGCTTCCAGAATCCAGCATTGAAAACCAGTTCATGCTGGGAGGAAACAGTTGCTCCAGTTCCGTAAGTCATTTACCATTCAGTGTTTGTGGGAACTTAGCGGATAGCACTAGCATATAAACACTTTACTGGTTTGATGAGCATTACACACAGTTTCGGTACAAATCATAGCTGCTTCTTTGCCTTTCAGGCAGAGCTCAGATGTAGCTTTTCTTTTGTCCAACTAAACATTTGCTTGAACATTGCTGTGTGGTCAAGAGTTGCTGTAGCCTAATCAACAAATAAACTATTACTCTAATAACCTGCAATAACTGAATGACTTAGTGCAGTCATAAAGATGCAACACCCCATGCTGAACTGTGGTGGAAACCTGCAGAGGGATTTTATGACTTGTTCTAGCTTCAGTTGGAACGGTTGCATGTTTTTCCAGGTGAAACTGTGATTCAGAGTCTGAAAATCGTAGTTAACCTGATGATATTGATTGAGCTGCCTAAGGTCAACAGTCCTGATTTCCAATAGCTAAAGCTTCGGTACGAGTACAGATGCATCACACAGACATTTTACAAGCAGGTGGATGAAGACCTGCGGATCAGCAAGCTGCAGCGGCACCATCATACTCATCATTTATAGCTTCAGTACATATTCATTCATCTGAAATCAGACCTTTTATCTGTGTGGATTCATTGCTGGCCATTGAATATATTTTGGGATGTATGTCTACAGGATTAATACATGTGGGGCTGGATGCTTAGCTTGCAAGCTGTGACTGTGAGCCCCCATGTTTACATCTGTTGCTATAGATGTACATTAATATGCACCATCCCTATCAAGTAAACAAAAAAATAAGGAAAGAAAATGTGAAAGTAGATTGTTTTCATGACATGAAGATTCATCAAATGAAAATAAACTGGATGTGAGTTCAAGTGGGATACCAGTGTAACCAGTTACCAGTACTGGTTACTTTCAATCAGTACTACTTGGAGAACCACAAACATCACAACCTGCTGGAGGAAAGTGATGTTTATCGTCTTTCTACAAGAATCCTCTGGTTTCTCATCTCACCTGTTTTCTCCTGCTGACATGTAGGAAAGGCAGCCATCTTTACTTCTGTCCAAACTGTCCTCTACATCCCACCCACGTACATCCCATGTCTCGTAGTTTCATGTTTCTCCTCATAGTGCTCACTGTCCGCATCTGTCTGCATACCTAAGCAGCATTGCCAGGTTCTTTGGTCTGTTTATTTAGCTGATTTAAAATATACAGTTGATAGAAAGAATTACAGAGTACGAAGAGGCTAAAAACCCAACAGGCTCTAACAGCTTTCACAAAACAAAACAACAAAAAGATAAATAAGGTCTTTCAGAAGATATATGAGGTCAAATTACACATCTGGGATTTAAAATCAAAGGCATGTTTAACATAATCCTGGTTAAACATTCCTAAAATAAAAACTCTTGTCACTAGAAAGAACAACTTTTTTTTTTTTTTAAAGACGTAACATCGGGTGTGTCTCAATCAGCGCCCCTTTGAACACTGTATTTTAGTGCATAGTGTGTTTACACTGAAATTCAGCTAAAATTCTGTGCTCCGAAAGTACCCAGGTGCTGCCCCCATATAGGCCTAAAACCATGTGTTGAACAATGGACACTGCAGTAGCTACTTGCACTAAACGGACGCCATAGTGCCGTCGTTGGGAAGGACAGCGACTTACCGACTCAGTACAGTTAGGACATTGGATGTTAGCCATTCTTAGCCGGTTTAGCAGATATATGTAGGTTACATATGATTAATGTTACAGTTCCTGCATGTTTACTTGGTGGATATTTTTGGCAAACTTGACAATCAGACTGTAGTATGTTACTACTGGTAAGTAAGTGCAAAACCCTGTTTCATTTGTGTCAGCACTTACCCACTAAGTGTGCACTACAGGAGCATGTGCTCAGTGCACTTACATATTGAGACAAGGTAATAATCATTACCAGTTAATGACATCGCCATGTTACCCATATATGTGGTGTGCAGCAGCTATATGAACACATGGTGGCACCAGGACGCCACGGGAGGGTCGGAGTGTTGGGTGGAGAAGCAGCAGCGATTATCAGAGAACAGGTTAGTCTGTATCTTAGACAGTTTATAGGATAAGAAAAAAGGAAGGAGGAGCTTTACATTTAAAATTTAGGGAAATAAAACATTATTTTTTATTTAAAAGATTTGAAAAAATAATAAAAAACAAACAAATACAGTTCAGGACTAAAGAGAGTGGTTTGCTGATAAGCAGTGAGGCAGAATACCTGCCAGCAGGTGGAGAAGTCTGATGGAGAGTTCCAGAAAACACCTGACTGCAGTGCCTGAATCACAAGATTGCTCACCTAAATTTAAGCATATGAGTGATATAACATATATTAATTTCTAATTTATTTGTTTATGTCTTAAATCTACTGAGCCACAACTCAGAAACAGGCGGCACAGGCAGAGCTTTTCTCTTTGAAGGGTTAAGTTAAATAGTACTACATTCATTTTCTTACATTAGGAAGCTCATTTACTGAATAATGATTATTACATAATTAATCTCCTCTGCCTCACTGAAAACGTGGTGAGAAGATGAGGAAGCGGACGACCGTCTGCTGATAGTTGACTTACATCTGATCAAAACAAAATAGGAAAACTATTGGGAACCTTCTTATGTGCATATGATTAAAAAGCAAAAATCTGAAAGGTATTAATGTCATCACTATTGAGAGTATTTGATTCTTAAATAAAAAACAAGTTGGGGACAGTTTTCCATGTGAGCCCAGTTTGCTGAATTAATTTGTCCTAGTTCTCCTGAAATCTGCTGAAATATTTCTGTTTGGAACTTTTCCTCCATCACACTCAGACAACATGGTTTTTAAAATTGAAATTAATTGGTATGTACTGTCATGAAATGAAGTTAGAAACGTAGTTAAACTGTTTCATCCTTGTCTCTGAAACCTGCAGGTGAGAGTCTGTATTTATTATTTGGGCTTTCTTCTTCCAGATGTGGACGAGTGCTCCAGCGGCACACACAACTGCTCCTTTGAACAGAACTGCTACAATCTGCAGGGAGGATTCAGATGTCTGTCCTTCCACTGTCCTCACAACTACAAGAAAGTGTCTGACACGTAAGTCCCATCTCCGCTGGAGCATCATGAAGCCTTTGCAGAGCCCAAAAATCTGCTTAAACAGTCATTCTAGACAACCTGGGAACAAGTGTGTGAGTGAGTTGGTATACTGGCCCGCCCCACATCGGCTTGTTAAACACTGATACGTTAAACACCAGCCTGTTGGACACCCTTCAATTACACGCTGACCAGTTATATATCGGCCCTATAGACACTTTCCCATTGACACCAAGCTGTTGGATATTGGCCCACTAGATACCAGCTGTGTGATACCGACCAGTTAGACACCGTGTCGGGTCGTGTCGGGTCTAAGCAGGGAAGCCCTGATTTCTCTCTCCCCAGTCACCTCATTCGGACGATCTCAGGCCAGTCAAGAGATATACTCCCCCAGCATGTGGGACACAACCCAAGTACCTCACCAAGGAGAGGTCCAGGTGTCAGGAGGCCTGACCAGATGCTCTCCTTTATATGTAGGAGCAGCGGCTCTACTCTGAACTGAGCCCCCATATTTATGGGTAGTAGTAGAATTATTATTATTGTTGTTGATCTATATTGTTATTATTATTATTTTTATTATAGTTTTTTTATCTTGTACAAGTTTTTCCTGTAAACACATTTAAATCATGGATTCAGCAGGAGGCTATCGTGGAAGAAGGTGTAACAGTTCTGTGCATCGTTATGGTGTCTGTGGGGTAACGCCTTCAAACGTCCAGGCTCAGGATCTTTGCCATCACCACTGAAAGCGCTTCGTTTTATTTGATGCGACTTAACCCCTGATGAGCTTCCAGTTCAGAAAAGCGGAAGTAAAGGACTTTCTATCTGCCTTTAATGACCTGAATAACTCTTCTCTGTCTTTGTCTCCAGACGCTGTGAGCGGATCAGTTGTCCCTCAAACTCCTTAGACTGTCAGAACTCTGCGGTCCGGATCACATACTACCAGATCAGCTACCAGACCAACATCATCATTCCTGCCCAGATCTTCCGAATCGGACCATCCCCGGCTTACGCCGGCGACCACATCATCATCAGCATCAACAAGGGCAACGAGGAGGGTTACTTCAGCACCCGCAAGCTGAATAGCTTCACCGGCGCCGTCTACCTGCAGAGGAAGGTCCGCCAGCCCAAAGACTTCCTGATCGAGGTGGAGATGAAGCTGCTGAGGCAGGGAACGATCACCTCCTTCCTGGCCAGGATCTACGTCTTCATCACAGCCAGCACCATGTAACACCAGACACGTCCACGTTTCACCTCCACTTTATCTCTTCACACTTTTCTGTTCAAGCATATTCTAGGAGCTTATGAAATGTTGTCCAAACTGTTCATTTTGTCTCTGTGGACAACCATATTTCCCAGAAAAACGTCTTTTCCAGTGACACTCCGGCTTGCTGATGTGAGATAACTCGCTCCGTACATGATGCAGATCCAATTCAGACTAAAAGCAGCCCAATGAAGCAACACAAATGAGGGTTAAAGACATCTTTGAATATTTCGTTTACCTTCAGTAACATTAAAATAAACTAAATAAATGCATGTTTTACTCCAGAATTAGAAAATCTATATTTCTGTTTCAATAATCTTACAGCGTCATCATAAATTATTATGTTATTTATCGAGTTTGGACGTTTTTCTGTTTGTGTGGGACTGATCCAATCTGGGAGTCTGTGTGTGCACTAACTTAGATATTTTTCATTCAGTAAAATAAGTTGAAATATGTTTAATATGAAGTAAATAAAGTTTGATGTTGAGTTCTAGCCGGTGAATAAGTGGTTGGCTGACGGGGTTTCCATCAGTCTGTTCGCCTCGGCAGGATCTCACTGATGTAAGCTGACAGAAATATCCACCCTTTGTTTTTTAGTCTTTGTTGTATATTTTTATCTCTAATAAATATGATGGAGGTAAAATCAACTGCACAACTCTTTAGAAAACGTTTAAGTGCCAGCACTGGCTGTTTTTTTTGTTCTGGAGGGAAACTTTACTGTTGATCTTTTTCTGTGATCCAGGACACATCTTTGTATTTTGTAGCTTGTAACGATCTCAGGGTGAACCGGTCATCACACGTTCCTACAACCGTCCAATAAATGATCAAACTCTCACAGTTTCTTTAAAAAAGACGAGTCAGTTTTTCTGAAACAAAAACACCATCACTTGATACATACTGGTTACACTGGATAATCAACATTTCCATCTACTGGTGCCAACAGGCCTGTGCAGAACCTCAATCAGTGTAGTTTCATCATATAATTTAGCCCACCAGCAACCCTGAACTGGATTAAGTGGTACAGAAAATGGATGGATGGATAGGTAGGAAATAACAGCAGCAGTCTCAGTTGGTTAATTCAGACGGTGGCTGGTGATGGTTAAGTCAGACAGAGACAGAGAGAGAAGATCCATTGTTCAAAATCCGATGGCCTCATTCCATTCAGTGCAGCGGTGAGGAACCTCAGTCCTCATCCTGCAAGTTTTCCATCCAACCCAGCTCCAACATACCTGATTCAAATGAATGAGACACTGTCATTGGTTGTTGGGTCTGATTTTAATCAGGTGTTGGAGGAGGGATGGATGGAAAATCCCCACCCCTGATTTTGTGTTTCTACTGAAAGACAGATGTGCTTATCATTAAAAGACAAACCAAGGAAGGTGTAGATCAGTGTTTCCCAACTGTGGTCTTCGAGTGCCACTGTCCTGCGTGTCTTAGATGTGTTCCTACTCCAACACACCTGATTCAGATTAATACACTTCCTCTTCAAGTTCTTTGCAAGTCTGTTAACAAGCTATTCATTTCATTCAGGTGTGTTTAAAAATACAGGGCAGTGGTCTTGGGGGCCGGGACTGGAAACCACTGGGGTAGATAACTGTTTTGAATGTTTTTGACAGAGTTTGGCAGGAAAGATGTGGGAGGAGAGGATTTTCAGAGGAAAGAAGAAAACACAATAGGTGTAGAAAAGAGAAAGGACGGAGGGAGGGATTGGTTTGTGTAAAACATTAGTTACTTCCATTTTGGAATTTGGTCATCATTTTGATATTTTGAGGTGTGTGAGCTAGGTGGTAGACCTCGTTATATCTAAAACCCTGACTACGGCCCTGCACATGGATCCCGTTAAAATGACTCTAATGTGGAAATAACTGAAACGGTGGCAAGTTAAACACACATAAAAATTGTGTTCAGGTCTGAGAATCCAGGTTAAATTTGAGTTGGGTTTACAGGGAGGAAAAATAGACTTTGACTTCTGAAGCACCCCTAGTTATTTTGCAGCCGAGGTTTATCTGAGCTGACTTAAATTTTTCTGTTGTGACATATAATTTGTGTACGTACAGGGAAAACTCTGGGTGTGGGACACTCTTGTATGAGAAATCAAGAATCATTTTACGGGTCAAATTTATTAGCGTGTGCCAGATTCAGATGCAATATGCTGAAGCTGTTAGCTTCAGGAATAAATAAGGTGTCCTGCTCCTTGGTCCTTATTCATACAGCTCCATACCAGCAAGTGAAGCTGCTTGTCAGCAAGCTCTGACAAGGCCTTGGTGGTTAGGCCAACCTTCTTTAGGTGTCAAGTCCGTTTAGGATGGTGTGCCTGTGCAACCAGAGCTGAGTGTTTCCCTCATTTCAGCTTTTCGATTATGGTCAAGTACTCTCAAGCACTGCTTCAGTGCTTTCAGCATTTACACCCAAAATAAGAAAAAAGACTGACATGGGTTAGTGAAGAGTATATGCACCATCTCTGGCCTGCGTTTTTATCACTTCAGCATGAGCAACATTATTCCGTGCTACACCCTGTGGCATTCCCACCCGGAAAGTGTGTGCTTAGCCATGTGCATCTATTAATACATCCCAATATGGCCTCCCAGCTGGAAACTAGTGAAGGGGAGGGGTTTTCTCACAGGTCAGTGAATAAACAAACACCCCGGTTTGAGATAAGTTTTTATTTTCAACTGCTAATTAATTAGCCAACATTTCTTACTCAACTAATGCAGAGAAACTGGAAACAAGGCTGGTGGAGAGGTACCTTCCGGTTAGGAGGTTACTATGTTCCTAACGCTAACAGGTGCTTCAAGAAAAAAACATGTTTATCTTCATTATAATGCATCAGCAGAGCATCAGTCTGGTTGTGTGACTAGATGATACCAGTTTGTTCAGGAAACTGCTGATCCAGTCTGTTCTGGGCGGCCTCTTTCCTCTCTCTGAGGGCCGAACACATCCGGCCATTGAGGTGGCATCCCACACATGCAGGGATGTGATCTCGGAGTATCTGTCTCAGCTTCAAAGGGGGTTATCAAGAAAAATAAATATATGTTAGTGTGGTCGCACCTTGTTACTGCAACATGAGAAGAACCAGTCACCGCCTAAATGCTGAGCTTCACAACATGACCATCATGACACAGAAACAACTCCAACCTGCTGAGAACCAGATAATAAGGTACAAGGACTCCTAATCAGATCTGTTACTGGGGGGGGGGGGGGGTCCACTTGTCTCTCACAGGACTGATACAGTCAATCTAGAGTCACCAACTGACCGATCTTCATCATCATCCATTGAATCATTTAAAATTAGTTTCATTATAAAAGCTGAGGTTTTACCTCTGAGTGCCCCCTGCCACACCCCCATGCAGGTGTAATTCGGAGTTGTAAATGCTGTGGATCACATGTGTCTCCTGTTTATTTTGTTCAGTGGGCTTTATGCACAACCCAACTACTTCCTGAACTTTAGCCAGTTGCTTTGTGTCCTGTTTCATTACTGGAGAAACTGATTAATCCAGGTGGGTCTGGCCATTTACTTAGGTCAGACACACCTGAATTAATCAGTTCATCCAGTAATAAAAGACAGGACACAAAGCATCTGGCTAAAGTTCAGGAAGTAGCTGAGTTGTCCATAAAGCCCATTCACATTTACATCCATCAGCACCTGTCAGGGTTTTATTCATCCAAAAATGAAAAAATGACACCTTTAACCAGGGTTTATTCAAGTTCAGTAGGGTACACAGAAATTATTGTAACAATAAAAATAGTTCCTAAACAGAGGTCAAAACTAAGGAATATTATAAAACTATGAGCAACTATGAATCTTAACAGCTAAAACAAAGCTAACAAAGCTTCTGTTAAGCCAATGGCTACAGTTGTGTTTCAGATGCTTTTCTGGTTTAAATCAGCTATTACCCCTGAGAAATGTCTTTGGTGTGGAAGTACGTTTTTTCCCAAATTGTGAATTTTAATGCTCTTAAAGGAGAACTTCTGTATTTTTCAACCTGTACCTATGTTGTAGCATGCTATATGATCATTTACTCACCCAGA
>JBBBVT010000003.1:766623-780720 GCA_037177035.1 Craterocephalus eyresii
TTGTTCGTACTGTAAAGTGTCCTTGGGTGTCCTGAAAGGCGCTTCCAAATAAAATTTATTATTATTATTATTATTATACATACCTGTGCATTTTCATGTGGGACATGGTGAAGCTGAATCTGTCTTTATTGCCTGACAGTGGTGTTCTGTCAAATTTAGACTCCTCTTCCATTTTCAGCAGTGAATCGGGTTTACTATTCTGTAAAATCCAAACAAGGAAACCATTAAGTACATAAGGAATAAAATCCCATGTGGATTCTGTTTTTAAAAACGGTCAACATTGAAAAAGTTTAAACATTTTAAAATGGACAGAAATGTGGCTTCAGTCAATGAATGGGTTAAAAGCAGTTGGTTTGTTTATTTGAAAAAATAAATGTAAAATTTGCCAGATTTGGAGAAAATCATTGCCTAAATCACAAGATGACAGTGTTTACAAAATATTTAAAGCATTGCTGCTCTTGACTCCTGCAGAAATTAAGTTTTAATGAAGAGCAATATTAGTTTTTGTCCATTTTCAGAGGCTCTGCCTATCTAAGGTTTTCCCTTTATTAACAGTTAACCTACTGGTTGTATCTCTCTTTTATCTCTGTTTCAATGTGTTACTGCCATTAAATTCAAGATGAGTTCATATTTTCCATGAAATGGTAAAATATTTCAGTCTGAACATTAGATGTTTATAATGTCCTATTGTGAATAAAATGTTGGTGTTTGAGATTTACAAGATTGTTTTTTTTCCATTTTACGCGGTTTTTTTTCTAATTTATACATTTTTCTGACCTAATTTTTTAGTAAAACCAGATGCAGAACAATGAATGTGAAATGATTTCTCCAGAAGAGCCGTCTCTGTAATTAACTGACATTCAAGAATATACATTTTCAAGTACTCCCTCAACAATTTAGTTTCTTAAATGAAAGACATATGATAACAGAATGAAATGTGAAACTGAAATTGTGTCTCGTGCATTTCTTTTCTGTTAAATTGACACTAACATGAGCTTAATAGCCCACACAGAAATACAGAGGGGCTGCAAGTCTTTATATAAATACAACGTGATCACAGGAGGAAAATCTGGTCTTTGGTGACCTTGGTGAACAACTAACGGGTCTCTTCTCCATCTGCAAATGTTTGGCCTGATGTGGAGGAGCAGTTGGACAGAGATCCTCCAAACATTCCTCAGCAGTCTGGCATTGAATTTTCCATGAAACTAAAGCCGTTTAATGTCTTCCGTTTAACAAAAATTAAACTTTTGTTCCAAAAAAGCTTCCTCCTGTTATTCAGCAATAACCATATAACAAACTTTTTTACATGAGGGCATGTGTAATTACTTAGATGGAACGCATTGGCTAATGTGGCTTAATTCCATTAGGTAAACTCTGAGAGGGTGGATGATGAGCTGCCGGCTTCAAATTTAAGACTTGGGCCATATCCTTATGTTTGATGACTGCTTTGAAGTGGAGAGTGCAAATCACTGTTGGATGATCCTGCTTTGTTTTTTTTCTTTGTTTAATTGCTCAGCTTGTAACCTTCTGAACTTTTTTTAAGTTTGAACAGATTGTGACAAAAATCTGTGAGCTGAAAATTAAACCTTACCTTGTACTTCCACTTTGCTTCAGTCTTGTTTTTATTCTGCTCTCTCATTTCAAACTTCTCCACATTGTTCTGCTTTGACATTTCCTTCTCTGACATGCTCAGGACATTCTTAACAGCCTGGAAAATTTAGAAATTACAAAACAGACATAAATCTTAGAGAATATCAAATCTAACTACAGTGCTTTTCAAAGGCCCAGCTGAGCTGTCAGCAGATACTGTAATCTGTAAAATAGCAACTTGTGGTGAGTTTTCGGCTAAAGACAAGTTTGGCTTCATTCACACTGCAGTTAAGTTATGATTTTTTTGCTTCCATGTGATTCCACACAGATTATTTTAATGACATTCTGAACAGCACAAATCCAGTTTTTTTAGACAGGTCATTTTCAAATGTCTGACTCTCAGTGAAGTGTGTCTCCTGGAAAACCTGTAGGAATGCGGCCCTCAAGGCCCAGAGTTGCCCAACCCTGCTCAAGGGCCATGTACCATTCACACTGAAGTGTGATGAATGTCGCATTGAAATAATAATGTGAACAACCATATAAAAAATATGTATTTTCATACAAAAAGGGATCAGATAAAAAAAATGGCAATTGATCATTAAGTTTCCCAGTGTGAACATAGCCACTGTCATACTAATTGCAAAGAGCTTTATCTATCATACAGAGGCAAAGTGGCAGAGGGGAAGGGAAGGGGAACAGTGAGATTATTTTGCTTGAACTTGGAGGAAAGTAATGAGAAAAAATAAGACACAGTGCAGCCAAAACAATGGGAATCAAACAATGCAAAGGCTCGTCGAGGATGGAAAGAAAATCCATATTTTCATAACAAACGTAACTTTTTCCACAGAACATACATACATTTAATGTTTTAAAGCACTCAGACAAAAATCAGACGGGGGAAAAACTTTGAGTTGATTTCATAGCACAAAAGTCAAACTTATTAAGAGCTTTGCAAGGATTCAGTTTCACCACCTCTGACTTAAACAGTGACCAGAGATCTAGATATAATGGTGTCTGAAGGAGCACAGAAACATCAGTTTTTTCTTTTTCTACAGAAAACTTTTAAAGATGCTCAGAGCCACAGAACCAATTTAAATCTGAAACATTTTCAACTGATGAAACACACTGAAAAGGTCTGAACCAATAAAACACGTCAAACCATTTTCACTGGGTAAAATGTACTCAAACGCTTCAAGCTTGGAACGTTTGAGGTTCAGACATTTAAACCTGAGGTTGTTTGAGGCTTTAAAGCTTCAGGCATTACACGCTTTGGAAGTTTGAAGCTGTGGACATATATATTTCAGATATTTGAGGCTGTGGACGTTTGATGTCTCAGCAAGCAGCAACCTCCAGCAGAAAAATGTGAAGTCTATGCAGAAGAGCCATAAACTGCAGTTCCTCCGCTTATCAGCTAGGGGCTGGCTCTGAAAGGGAGTCAATCCCTATGGACTCCTATGTTAAAAGGGCAACTTTACAGCATAAATAAACATGTTTACAGCCTGATATGAAGGTTTAATATGGTGAAATTTACCTTAATGATAACTGTGGGGGGAGTGAATAGGGAGAGAATTTTTTATAACTCATTTGTTCAGATGTTATTTAAAGCAGATCTCAGTAACTCTGGGTTTGTTAACCATGCAGAGCACACCCCAAAGCTGTAGGGGGAGCTCTGTAGCGAAAATAAGCGACAGACGAAGCAGACTGCAGCTAACCAGAGGCAACTTATGGTTTGTTTTGAACAGGTGACGGCGAGTCACCATGGCTTCAAAAGGTATGTAGTAAAAGTAATTATAAAAGCAATATATAGCAAAAAACTAATTGCAGATGAAATATGCATTTCTGTCTAGGGCTGGGTTTAAAAAATTGAGAAATCGATTATACTTGATTCAAGAATAAAAAATCAATAATTGATTCATAAAATGCCAACGTCGATTTTTTTAAAAGAAAGAAAGCTTAGTTTTTATTTGGCCATTCTTTTTTACTGCAGTGTTTCTGTTAACACTGTATTCTGTTTAACATGTAAGACTGGTTATTTTCACAAATAAATGTTACAGTTATGCATGTGATAAGCCAGTGCTGGACATTTTTTAATGAAAACATGAATATTACATGTATACAAAATACACACTGTTGAAGGGTTGCTTCAGCGTTTCATAAAAAATGCCATCTGTGAGTGTCTAATATTCAAGAAATATTGATGTGACATGAATATCTGAAAATGAATCAATATTGAATAAAATCGAAAATAATCAAAACCAATTTTGCTCTTGCGAATCGAATCAAATCGATTCAGGAAATTAAGAGTGATACCCAGCCCTATTTTTGTCAGAATTTACGACCTGCTGTATAGCGATCTGCATTTTAGTATTTTCTGAGAGTGACGAGACTTGTGACGCTGCCAAGATGGCAACGGAGGGAACTGCCAAATGAGCCTCAGTTCAGCTCTTCAGAAAACCATGGGTGACATGACAGTAGGTAGTATCACCTATTTTAACGTCATGTGTTTCTGATGCTTCAAATTTCATCAGTCATGTGACTTTGGTATTTTGGTACAAGCTCTGTCGCCAGGGAATCATTTACTTATCATTTACTCATGACTGTTTTATTTTTGGTCCTGAATCGTTTATATTTTAGTCCAATTAAATACCGGTTTAACTTCCTGTGTTTCCTTTTCCTGTGTCTTGCTGTTAAATTAGCAAGATTTCTACACCAGGAGGCACATGAATTCTTATGAAGTGAAAACCAATATTTCAAGAAGTAATGCAGCAAATAAACATACACTCACCTTTGTCTTTTTAGGCTGGTCCATTTTGCTCAAGATGTCTTTTGCATGAGACTCTAGAGCTGCAAAGCTGGAAGGTTTAGGGGGCGGAGACAGCTCTTTTGTCTTCTTTGCTTTTTTCTTTCCTCCTTCTTTGACCTTTGGGACCTTCGGAGGCTTGGGGGCCTTGGGTATCTTTGGGGGTTTGGGAGGTTTGGCAGGTTTGGAGGCTTTCTTTCTGGACTTTTCTCTGCTGGGTGAAGGGATGTCTGTTGGGGAAATGGGCTCATCGGGTTCAGGGTGGGTGGATGGTGGTTCCTCTACAGGTAACTTGATGCTTGGCTCACTCTTAATGGCTTTTGTTGCATTCTGAAAGTTAAAGAACAGAATCAAGACTTGGATATTTTTAAGTTTGATTTGTGTTAAATGATTGACATCTGCCCCTCAAGATTTTAACTCCAGTATATGACATAATTAATTTTATACACAAATCAAACTGGTTGAATATTATCTGAAGTTAAAAGTCTCTACTATGTGAAGTGTTTTATGGCTCACAGCATATGACAAGCAAAGGGTCATGGTCATTCAGACCATTAAAGACATAGACATTCAATTATTTCAAGAAGTCAGTAAATCTGATATTTGAGGTATGTCTCCTGTAAAATCATGAATATTCAAAGGTTAGGAAAATAACATCATTAGATATCATTGTCTGAGTATGACCTCTTATAATAAAACATATTTCGAAAGATAATAATTCCTAAGAATTTTTTGGTGCCATTGCTGCCATATTGGCTATGTCATGTTTGTGAAAAAGGTGATTTAATGTCAAGCATCTGTTCGGCGAAACAAAGGTCCAATTAATTACTAAAAATATTAATCCATGGGAACTTCCATAATTTATGACAGAATAAAAGACAATTACCTCTGATAATCTGATCTCTTTGGCAAGATCCTTAATAAGTTGTGATGGTTTCATGTTCTCAGGAAGTTCATCTTCATGTTCCAGGAGAGCCTGTTACAGCCAAAATAAACAAACTTTTATAATAATACAGAAGGACAAATGTATACTGAACATGTGATTGAATCAATACCTGTTTTTTTGTCCAAGCTCTGAAGGCTCCATTGATAATTTTGGCACCATGTATCAGGTATGGAGCTGGTTGCTTATTTGCTTTATGTAAACCTGTTGAAGGAGAAATGCAAATGTTATGATGGAATGAATGGCCCTGAAGACTTTTAAATTCAGAGAGATCAGGATCATCAGAGTTATGACAAAGAGTACAAACTACAGAACAGCAGTTAAATCAGTTGTCAACTAAAACCAGAACAGATGAGGTTCAGTATGTTGGTATAAAGAGAACCAGGATAGTCTAGGGGCCTCAGTTTCAATGGACGGTAACACCAAAAAATGTTTGGTTTATTTTTAAACTGAACTTTACCATAGCAGATTAGCCTGGACAACTCTGCGTATTTACAACAGCAACCTCACTAGGGTGAGATAATCCACAAAACAACCACTGACATAAAAGAAAGAAAATCCTGCTAAGTAAGTCTATTTTCATGTTTTACTATGGTTTTCACTATGAGCACCAAGAGAGGCAGCCAGATATCCCCAAGTTGATCTACATAACTTCTTGTTATGTTATGTTAGTATGGATGTTCTTGTCTCTGCTTCACCGGATGCTCCATTTGTTTTCACACTGGAAAAGAGTTTGCTTTTTTGGTAAGAACAAGGAGACCACTGGTTTTCAACTGAACTAGAGTTCACTTCTTTGGTCAGAAGAACCAGGCAACTTTCCACAAAGAAGCTCACTTCTTTGGTCCAAATGAGGAACAGTAGACCCCGGTTTTCAATTGAACCAGAGTTTGCTTATTTGGTCTGAACAAGGACACTCCGAGGTTTCACCTGAACCAGTCTGCTTCTTTGGTCCGAACTACAGACCCCTGGTTTTCAGTTGGAGGTTTTCAGAGTTTATCCTGAACCAGGATAAACCGGCTTTTCATCCATCCATCTTCTTCAGCTTATCTGCGATCGGGTCACGGGGGCAGCGGTAGGGATGGGTATCATTAGGAATTTATTGATACTACTGCTCTTATCGGTACTCCTTATCGATTCTGTACTTATTGGTACTCTTACTGATACTTTTTTTTTAAAGACTAAAAGGGGGGAAAAAGGGAGGGGTGAACATTAATTTATTTTAAACATTTGGAAATAGCCAAGCACAGAATATAAGAGAACTATAATAACTATATATAACTATACTTTTTAAAAATACTCTGGTAACTTTTTTAATATGCTATAAACTGAACACTAGCTGTGTATTTAAAAATTTTAAGGTATTCTTATAAAGAAATAAGCAAAACTTCCACATAAAACGGTGCAAATAAAAACCAAAATTATGCTTAGTGTAAAGGTAACATGAAAAACAACCCCAATAAAACAACATCCAACCATACATTTTCTATCCCACTGCATGGCAGGGTGTGCCTGGAGCCTGCCGGCTGCCATGGGTTGGAAGGCAACCCATGGCAGCTTAGCAAACAGTACATATAAACTTCTCGGATCTGCCTTGTTAATACCTCTGTTATGAAACCGTAATTAATTAATTGGATTGTTCTTGTGTGAAATTTTTGCTATTTAGGGGGTTTAATACCAATTTTGTCTCAGTTTAAACACTTGTGCTGCGTTAATTTATCTCAGAACTGGGAAGTTGGAACTGGGGAATGACATCACACCGGAGTTGAGAGCGTTCCAGTTCACAACTCGGAAAAATAATAGGGCAGCTTCCACATTAAATGCATTTGTCAGGGGGCATTGTTGTTTTAAACTAGCAAAGGGACTAAAACCGACATGTAAACATTGTTTCTAAGCAGCATAGCTGTTACAACTTCCACAAAAAGGAAACAAACATTTCTAAACAATAAAGTGCAGTTGAGAAGAAAGGCACAGCTGTTTGCCTGGTTTGGATCTTGTTACAGCTGACAAGACAATGTCATGAGCTTTTTTTGTAGCTCATGAAAAAAGTTAATTACACTACAGCAGCATTTTCCTACATTTTTTCTCCAACAACACTATGCGCACGGCAAATTTAATGCAACAAAAACTGGTCAGAAGTGCAAATAACTGTGATATTATTGTGGCATCTGCAATGTAAGCAATGGCCGCAGCCATCTTGAGTTCCGAGTTCAAATGGAAAGCACCATTTTATTCATAACTTTTGCTACAGTCTGGCAGCTGGTTAAGGCTTCTTCTGCTTATTGGAGATTGTTGAGCAACTACCGGGCTAAATACCGCCACATAGTGGTGGGACACTGTAATGCAACTGAGCTACTAGTGCAGCTTTCATGGCAGTGCTTCTCTAAAGAATCACATAGCGAGGCAAACACGTGAGAACAACATTCGCCCATCCCATCAGCCCCTGTGTCATGAGTTCTTGATAAGGAGAAGGGTTTATCAAAACGTGTCTAGCTTGAGTTAAGTCTCCTACAAAAAACAAATACCACCTTAAAAACCTTTAAGAGCACCGAAGTTTATCCGTCCCCGTAGACAGTCAGACTCCACCCCCGGGCCTTTTTGATAACGGGTTTCAGTACCTATCCCTAGGCAGAAGCCTAAGTGAGGAACACCAGACATCCCTCATCCCGGAGACATCAGCCAACTCATCTGGGGGGATCCTGAGGTATACTCCAAGGCTAGCCAAGACATACAATCCAGTGTGTCCTTTTGGACATGCCCGAAATACCTCCCCAGGGAGGTGTCCAGGAGGCATCCTCAACAGATGCCTGAGCAACCTCATTTGGCTCCTCTCTGAGTGGAGGAGAAGCGACTCTACTCCCGGATGACTCGCCCTATTTTTAAGGGAGACCCTGACCACCCTGCAGAGGAAATTAATTTTGGCCATTTCTATTCCTGATCTCGTTCTTTCAGTCAAGATTCAGAGCTCATGACCATAGGTGAGGGTAGGAATGTAGAATGACTGGAAATTTGAGGGCTTTACTTTTTGGCTTAGCTCCATCTACACCACGACAGACTGATGCAGAGTCTGCATCACTGCAGACGCCGCACTTAACCACCTGTCAATTTCTTACTCCATCCTTCCCTCAATCATGAACAAGACCCTGAGATACTCGGGGCTCCACTTGGGGGCACAACCTCAATCCCGACCCGGAGAGGACACTCTAGCTTACCGTCTGAGGGCCAAATTACTCCAGCAAGAGCTGAGGATCACTACCTGATGAAGCCAATAGAACCTCATCATCTGCAAAAAGCAGAGACCACCAAACCAGATCCCCTCAACATCTTATCTGCACCTAGAAATTCCGCCCATAAATGTTATGAACCGAATTTGTGACATAGGGCAACCTTAGCAGAGTCCCATCCAACCATCTGAAACAAGTCTGACTTAATGCTGGCAATACGAGCCAAGCTCTGACCACACAGCACATACAAGTGGGTCCGGCACTCCATAATCCCAGAGCACACTCCCTTTAGCAGGTATTCATAAAACTAAATAAAACTAACACCAACATTTCAGGTGGTGATTCATTTGTAGAGTTTTCATTGAAGCTAATGAGAGAAAAATTGTTATTGCTCAGCAAGCAGTGGATGGGACTTTAGTTGGATGGGCACACCATGTGGCCAATAACGTAAGGAATAACGGCTTAGACCATAGAATAATGGTTCTAAACACCATATAGTGTGCCCTAATTTTACACTGAGCATCTGCCCACCAAATTGTCTGTTCACAGCTCTGGTACACAGCGTTGACAGAGCACTGGTTTCCCCTCCTGAGCTGCTGGATGGTGGACCGGAATCTCCACAAAGCCACACAGAAGTCGTTTTTTCATGGCTTCTCAGAACTCCTTCACTGCCCAAAGTTTTGACTCAATGAAAGCCAAGCCGTGCTCCACTTAACCGGCTGATACCGGTTGGTATCTTAAACAAACGAGGCGCGGAACACAGCCCACTTGGACTTAATGTCCCTCGCCTCACTCTGGACATAGTTGAAGATCTGCCAGAGGTAGGATTTGAAGCTTCTTTTGACAAGGAACTCCACCAGACATTCCCAGCAGATCCTAACAACAGATTTGGGCCTGCCAGGTTTGACTGGCATCCTCCCCCACAAACTGAAGCAACTCACCACCATGCAGTGATCAGCTGACAGCTCCGAACTTCTCTTCAACCAAGTGTCCAAGACACGTGGCAGCAAATCTGACAACACAACTACAAAGTTGATCATCAAACTGTGGCCTAGAGTGTCCTGATGCCAAGTGCACACATGGACACTCTTATGCCTGAATGTGGTGTTCTTTATGGACAATCCATCATGAGCACAGAAAAGTTCAACAACAAAACACCACTCAGATTCCAAACAGTGCAGTCATTCCTCCCAGTCACACCCCTCCAGCTCTCGCTGTAATTCCCCACGTTAGCACTGAAGTCTGCCAGAAAGGACAGGGATGTCCTCAGGAGGATTGCTTCATCCAAAGAGTCCAAGAAGGGGGAGTACTCTGAGCTGCTGTTCAGTACATACAGTACAGTACATATAGCTGTATGTACCCCGGTATACCGGTATCGGAAAAACTCTACTAATATCATTTTTTAAGATTTATGTAATGTATATTTGTCACCTCTACATGAAAGGTTCCCTCTACAAGCTGTGATCTGTGCATCAGTCATTATATTTGGGTAAACCAGAGAAATGCTGTTTTCAAAGATTGAACAGTTTTTTTGTTGTTTTAATGACAATATAAAGATTTAAAAAAACATTTTTTTTAAATTCCTGACACATTTTTGGAAATGTGTCAGACAGAAAAATACCCAAAGCAAAACTGAGATAGGTGCGCTAGACATCAGCTTTGATTGACATGAAAAATATAGACATAAAGATGTATTTTCCTTATGAACAGTTGTCATCCTTCGTCACTAGTTTAACAATTTAACATATCACCCACCATATTTCAGGTTTTGCAACATATTTCATCATTTCATAATAAAATATCCAATCCTGTCGTTTGTTTGTCTTCTGCCCCCTGGTGGTTACCGTTGGCACTACAATAATTTTATATTACATGGTACATATAATGCACACAAACTAGTCTATATTTATTTATTACCTCTGCCAAAGCGGAGTGTTGGTTTGTCTGTCTGTTAACATAATTAAGAAAATTATGGATGGATTTTGATTACATTCTAAGGAAATCTCAGAAATAGAGTAAGGAACAAGTAATTTGATTTTGGGGGTAATCTGAATCACTGCCTGCATCCAATCATTTTTTCTATGGGGAGATGGACAAAATTAATTCTAGAAATCACTGGTAAAAAGTTACAATGGTTTTATTAGAGGTGTCCACTATGAGTTGTTCTATGTTGTTTTACATTTTGTTCAACAGCCACATAAAGATTTCAGATAAAGACCTGCAGCAGGTCTCTGTTTTACAGCAGGTCTCTGTCCTACAGAACGTCTCTGTCCTGCAGCAGGTCTCAGTTTCAGTCCTACAGCAGGTTTGTCCTGTAGCAGGTCTTAGTCTTACTGCAGGTAAAAAGTTAAAGAGAATGATGGTGAATTAATGGCGAGCCTTTTGTGCCGTGCACCACACCCAAACGTAATCGAGCTTCAACACACATGCGGAAAATGCTGGAAACATAAACATTTGTCCGAAGCCAGCTGAGGAGACTTTAAACACCGGCTTGTAATGGAGCAAGCGATTCTAGCTGGGCCAAACCTTTTGAAGCTAATCATCTGTGAACTCTGCGATTGGCTGATTTAATGACTGAAATAATATCAGAGCATCCGGCTTCTCATCTGCTCAGCAGACACGCTGGATGCACCACCCACAAAAAGACGTTTTTGACACTGTTTGTGTTTTCTCTGGAAAAACCAGANNNNTAGTTTATATTAAAACAGCACAAATTGGAGCAAAGATGAATTCTGTAAATACAAACTGATGAAGAGGTCACCTTTGAAGCGTTCCAGGAAGTGACGTCCCACATACCAGCATGCCGTCTCAAAGTTGGGGAAAGGAGTCAAAGTTTTGACCTTCACCCGCTTCTCAATTTCATACGCTCTGCGGATGAAACTGGTTTCAGCCATTACACCACCACTTCCCCCACCATCGCAGAATCATCACAGTGAAATGAAAAGGTGGATATGTGTTAAATGAAACAAACCTCATCTGCATCTCCACACTCAGGTTGTGGACAAAGTGTCCAGAGAAGGCCAGGCAGTCTACTGGAGTCAGGATTGCGTTGATCCATCCTGAACAAGAACACCACAAATTACCCAATGCTTCGTTGAGCTCAGAGCAATGCAGGTTAAAGGTGTAGTATGTAGAATGACTGCCGTCTAATGCAGTGGTTTTCAAACTTGGGGTCGAGATCGCAAAGGGGGTCACTCAGGAGGTTGCCAGTTAATTTTGAAAAATATAAAAACTAAATTTATCAAAATTTGGTATTTGTATCATGGCTGTAAAAATCAAACCATTAATTCAGAGACACATCTATGAAATCACACATACATTTTTGAACACATTAATTCATAAACAACAAAGTTAGTAAACATGTTATATGTGTGGTTTTCAGACATGTTTCCTCAGTTTTTAACAGCTGTTGCATTGAAGTGCTGGAGGAAGCTGGGTCATCTGGCTTTAATTGGATTTTCTTCTAAAGTCGTTTTTATAACAGGAAAACATCTAAATTCATTTAGCTGCTAGTTTTGTGTTGATATGAAAATACCCAAAAATAAGAAGAAGATTTAACTCAGATATTCTAATAATATAACCAGGAGTAGACGAACAAATTGATAGATGGATGGACGAACAAATGGATGGATGGATGGATGCACAAATGGACGGATGGATGTTACATCCATCTAACGTTGCAATTGCTTGTGTATTTTCTTAACACCTGAATTTATTTAAAATGAGACAAATAATATTTACAGTAAAAGAAAGAAGAGAAAGTAAAAAACAGTTACATATGAAATAAATACATACAAATAAAGAAAAGTGGAGGTCTCACCTGATGGGATGAACAGGGTCTGGCCCTGCTTCAGGATGCATTTATAACACTTGTCCACCTGGTCGGCGAAGAACATCTCGCTGTGATTGGACGAGGACCTCCAGCGCTCGTACAGAGACAGGTTAGCTGAGGTGGGCTTGATGAGGAAAAATATCTTTTCTCCCTGCAAACATCATAGGTGTCAGCATGATGGGAGGAGGAGCAGGAGGAGTATGCAGGATGAAGAGAGACCGACCTTCAGGACATGGTACCAGACAGAGGCGCCACCGCACTCGATGTGGAAGTCGGTGTAACTGTCTTTCACGCAGATGAGACAGTATTTGGTGACTTTGGGCTTTCCTAGCAGGGCATCATCTGGCCAGTAGTTTTCCACCCATGAAAGCCGCCGGACGATCTGTGGACTCTCCACAATGGTGTTCATCCTGTCCCAGACAAACACAGGATACCCTGAGTCCCCACAACCCCACAAGTCTTCCCTCAGTCTGATGAAGACCTACCTCGTGTCTGAGAACTCCAGGTTGATGACGTTTAACACTTTCTTTCTGTTGGTGCTGTAGTAATAATCCACAAATTCTTTGAGTTTCATCTTGCTGTCGGTCTGTTTGGTGACATCCACCACGTCCACACCGATGTCGGGACCTGAAACATGAAACATCGCCATGATATTCTGAGCAGATACAAGGTAGATATAACAGTTACCCATCAGTCTGCGGGGTTCAAGTGTTCATTGGATTGCAGAACACAGGCGCCCCCTGCTGGCTCAAAACCAGCACAGTACTGAACAAACATAAAACAGTTTTGTCTGAATAGAATAATAAAGTTGTACACAAACACACACGTTCCTATCCATTTCTAAATCTATGAAATAGATCTCATTCTTTTATGACTGAAGAACATGTTTCAATATTTACAACAATGAATAATATATAGAATATATTAAATTCTTATTGTTATTATTATATTATTTCTTCTAATTCTGATTATTATTCTGAACTCACAGCTTTAGAATTATCCAGTAGGACTGCCAGCAAGAAATGTTGCTAAGAGCAATATGGATCTCCATAGGAAACAGAAATATTGTGACTACAACTCACTTTAGGACATATTAACTGTTGTTTCCTGCATTTAAGCCATGTATAAAGCTAAAAAGAAGCACCATGAAGAAAAATACTTCAGTACTTAGGCTAAACCCTGCAGACATGGAGACGGGGTGGCTCAGTTGCTTACCGACATAGTTCTCCACATCGCTGATGTAGAAGGTGGGGGCGGGCATGGACATTCCCAAACCATCTTTCTTCTGGACCAGGATTGGTTCGTTGAAGCCATTCTCCTCCAGGTGATCCATCGTCAGCTGTCCACCGCTCAGTTTCACCACCACGTCATCAGCACTAAAAAATAAAACGCTGCATTAGACATCTAATCTACAGCATGGAAGCAGGTAGAACCTCAGACTTGGGCAGGCAGCGCCCCTCAGTGGAGGGTTTTAAACATGCAGCAACATCTGAGCACATCTAGAGAAAACGCTTTTTAGAAACTGGAGTTTTCTGCTGTTCAGAGTGATGGTGGAGGAAAATCTGGTCTATCGTTCAATTAATGAATGAATGATGATTTCCCACCCATATAATTATGTTAAACTTAAATTAGCCACCAGATGGCAGAGATATGAAATATGTTTAGAGAAGCAGTTCTTAGCTATTATAATGCTGCAAACAAGTGGAACATT
>JBBBVT010000003.1:828127-838506 GCA_037177035.1 Craterocephalus eyresii
GACAGCTGGGATAGGCTCCAGCACACCCGCGACCCAATTGGATTAAGCGGTTCAGAAAATGGATGGATGGATGCTGCTCTCTAACAAGATGATTAGCCAAGAAAAAACCTAAAGTAGTGTCTGAACCAGGATGCATCTTCTGTTATATTTACTGGGTAACAATCACGTAATCCTGTCATGTGGGGTCCCCCATGGTTCAGTTTTAGTGCCATTGATTTTTTTCATTGCATCTTCCTCTAGAGTGTATTCTCATTAGACATAGTGTTGCTTTCATCAACAAAAATTATGACAAAAAATCTTCATCAACCAACAACTACACTGAATTGAAAAATTCACTACTGGTAAGTTTAGTTTGAGATGAAGGAATTACCATCACATGATTCCACTTAGATGTTCTACATTCATAATGTGTGCATCAGATTTTTTACTTTTTTTTTTTTTAAATTTCACTTGAGAAGTTGAAATCCCTCAGTTTCTGTGAATAGTGTATCCTCTGTTCTATTATTTCTTGTCAACTAAAAAATGTTAGATATTTTTCCAGGTTCGTTGCAGATTTTTCGTAGACATAGAGGAGTTTTACTGCTTACAGTTTCAGAGGTTGTTGTCAAATTATCGTTTAATTCCCTCTGCTCTTCTTCCTGCTTCCTTTTCTCTTCTTTAGTCTGCAAATAGAGAGGAAAATATTTCACACAATTTTTTGGCTTTCCTCAATTAAAAAAGAAATCAAGTTACGTTACTTATTCGTTACTACAATACTACATTCTCTGTAATGTCTGAAAACATCAGAAGTTCCCACCTGTAGCTGTACGTAGTCATCGTCTTCCTCAACTACATTCCCTGTTTGTTCAGTTGCATCAGGACTTTTCTTTAACTCTGCAGAACCTTTGGTCTGGACAGACTCGGGAACTTTCAATGTTTTAAACAGAAGCTTTGCATTGGCGTGGATGATGGACACAAGGCGCTTGACATCGTCTGGGACAGTGCGGGCCACCATAACAAAACGATCCAGTTGATCTGGTGTCTGGACCCTGCCTGGCTCCTGACAAAGCACATTGAGGGGCCAACCTGCTGTGTTCAGGGCACTCACTGTTTGCTGTAAAATCACACCAGAGTCTTCTATGATGGACAGCTGTTTATTCAGCCTGTTCTGCAGATTGCCATCAGTTAAACGGCGTGCATTGCCTTTAACATCCAGGGCAAAATTTAGGAAGCCCATCAGAGAGGAAACAATATCCTCTGCTGCCTCTTTGATCTCTTTGCGGTGTTTCTCCAGATGTTCTTTACATCTCCAGTTACTGCTGACAAAGTCCATGAGTTGTGGAACAGCCCTGCAAACATACTCCTGCAGGTCGAAGAGTTTTTGGCAGGCCTTATCCTGACTGAGTGTCACTTCTCGATGAGGCTCTGGAGAGGACGAGCTGAGAGGGAGAGAGTCACATGAGCTGGTGGAAGAACTGGACACTGTGCTTATTCTTTGATTGTTTGCTGCAGAGGGACATGGAGCTGTACCTCGCTCATCCTCCTGCAACAACTCCTTATTTCCTGGAAGATCATGAAAAGACGTAGAAGGCAGAGAATCTCTCAATCCCCGCCAGCAAACCCTCTTTAACTTGAAATGATTGCTTGGGTCTCCCCTGACCTCCAAGGGTTTGTGATCCCTACAAGGTTCACTTGTGTTTTGGATAAAATGTTCTTCTTTGGGCAACATTTCATGTGCCAACTTTTCTGAAGGCTGAGGTGTTGGGGGTTTGTCGTAAAGAGGGACTTGTGGTAAAAGTTTAGGTGGACTTGATATGTCAATAGGGGTAGATTTGGGGATATCATAATGTAAGAAGGTTGGATTGCCTCTTTGAATGGGTAAAACACGTGCTGGAAGAGTGTCATAGAGCTGGCAATCAGCGGCTTTGGATGGCAGTGTGTCATAACGGCTTTGGTGTGGACTTGGTTTCTCTGAACCTGCTGGTATATCATAGATCCACTCAGACTTGCGAGGAACAGGCAGCGTATTGTATCCACCTATAACTTTCTGCTGGCATTCTGCAGCTGAAGGAACAGGAATGTCGTAGTTTGGATCCTGAATCAGAGGCGGTGGAACTGCATACACCTGCAAACAAAAGTTATGCGATCAGATAAAACGGTATACTCAGAGGATTCAATGTAAATGGCAGATGATCTGAACATCCCAACCTCCTCTTGACAAGACCCCCCTGTACAGGATTTGACATGAGATCCAGACTAGAATATGTTTACAGACACCAGGAAGCAGCAATGCTAGCATGTAGCATAGCAACATGACGGGTAGAAACTCAGCTAAAATACTCTCAAGCATTGGTATCCAAACTAAACAGTTCAGACCTTAAAATAATTATGTGAAAACCAATACAATGAGATCAGCATTCACCACATTAGTGCTACTTATATTTCTCTGCTTCAAACAAACCACACAAACAGTGTGTCATGTGAAAGCAGGTACTCAGCTGATTACAAAGATATGTCTCATCACAGTGGGATGAAAACTCTGGATAATAGATGTTGTCTTACTTTTGCTGTTTTTTGGTCAAAAGTTTGATTCCTGCTCAAAGAATTTCAGTTTGTTTTTCTTATGACTCTGCCTTTTGCAAATTAACATTGAAGGTCCTGCTAGTGCCATAGAGATGAAGGTTTTATAATGAAGTATTCTCTCTTCCTGTGGTGTACTACCTTGGGCTTCATATCTTTCTAGATCCTCATAGTGTTTCTAAGCTGAATGTGGGAGCGGGGCCTGGATTCTCCTGACTGTTAATTGATAGAAGTGTCCACCATCAACATCAGCCAATGGCTTCCTGATATTTACCTGCGTAACACCTCTGTTAAAACACCTGAACACAGCTCAGCTTCACTTTTTACTTTCTGTTGTAGCACAGTTCCTTATCACACATCAACTCACTCTTCCTAGGATTACTTTATTTGTTTTTATGATAGCTTCACTCATTTGTAGGGCTATTTTACTCATTCCTAGGACTACTCTATTCAGTCCTAGAAATAGTTGCCTTATTCCTAGATGAACTGGGTTGCTATCCTCTGGTTCTTGCTAAAATATTTTTTTCCTTTAGGATAGATTTCCAGATTATACATACAGACCTCAGTTGTGAAGATATACTGAATTTATTTTGGGTATATTATTTAACACATGAGGCAGAAAAATAGACCTTGTCAAGAAGAGGGTAAGCAAGATAAAGTTGCATAAAATACAAATATGTAAGAAAAGAACACTTTTATTCAAAGTTTGATTAATGAATTCATTCCTCAAAGCATGTACAGCTTACATAAGCATCTGCTGGATTGCTGCACATTAAACTTTCTGGAGAGTCAATTATCTTTTCCAGGTCTGAATTCTGGGTCATTGAGGTTTTTTTAGTAAATTGTTTCAGAGTTGTGAAGTCCTGCAAAGAGAACAATAGAAAAACTATGAAGCCATGCAAACAGTAACTGAACGATAAGTAATTTAAATGCTTTTTATGCTCACTGTGAACAGAGAAGCTCGTTTTGGTTGGCAAGGGACATCATAGACTTCCCCTTTTGGACTGGATGCCATGTTGAAGAATGAGAGCTGCAGACAATATGACAAGCTGTATTGAGGTTGACTCCTTTGATCAAAGCTGCATCTGCCTCCCTGACCTCTGTGATCACTCATTTATGGGGACAGAATATATTCTGAAACCTCTTGAGAAGCCCATTATGTATACACTTTGCCAATTAAAACAGTTCTTGTAACAGAAACCATGCTGCTCAATGGATATGTGGTGGCTACTGTGGAGGGAAACAGGACTCCCCTGCAGCAGGAGAGGAAATGATGAACATGTGGATATATTTCTTCCCACCAAGCACTGTACCCGTACTTCTGTGTTCCTCAGGTCCCCAGCAGCAGGGGTTGCTGTTTGCAGTTAAAAGTTTCTGAAGTCTGTGCTTGTTTGTTTTTTACAGGGTCATAAAGACCGCAGTGCTGCATGGTTGTCCCTACAGAGAGGCCCCTAGTCCCCATCTGTAAGCTCTTTTGCCAGCGGGAGTTTCACAGTGTTGCACTTCTGAAGCAGTCTACCACTTTAATCTCAAAATTTAACACTTCACAAGACGGAGGAGTAACTTTGACCTCAGCAAATACAACTAATATCTGCATTGAGATGTTTGCCAAAAACACACAAAATACTAACAAGAAAAATATGTTTGTTTTTTTTACCTTGTTTGTTTCTTGTCCATCTGGGCTGTGTTGAAGTGCTGATTGGATTGGACTTTTTGATGTTGATAAAGGAGTGGATGGGGCCTTGTAGATCACATCCATGCGTTCATAAGTAGGGCTGCTGGTGGGCCGGGGCACGCTGGGGATCTGGTAGATGTTTTGAACATTGCCATCACTCCTGGCTAGACTTAATTCGGATTTTTCCGTGACTAGATTAATGGAGGCTGCAGTGGTCCCAGTCTGTGGTAAGAGCTTCAGTCTGTTTGCAGGTGCCAGGCCATGGCGTCCATACAGAGAACACATCCACCAGCCGCTGGTGCCGGCCACGTTTTGATCCATCACCGTCACGATGTCCCCCTTTCTGAAGGCCAGTTCATCTGCACACTCAGCCGTGTTATCATACAGAGCTTTGGCTAGCTTGCTCTAAAACAGAAAACAGAGACTAAAATAAGGCTCATGAGGGAACTCATACTTGTTATGATGATGGTTATGATGTTACACTGCAAATTTCTCAACACACCATATACTTCTATATGCTTTTTTCATTCTGAGAGAACTGGTTGAAAGTTGCACGTTCAAACAATCAGATTCTCTGCAAAACGTCCCAATTTTTCATTTCACACATTCTAATAAAGATAATTTGTCAAATAGGAAATATTTTACATTTGGGCGATTTTGGGAGGGAAAATGGTGAGGGTATTTTGGTTTTAAATAAAATTTCTTGCTCTGTATTCTCACTTCCTGTTTGTGCTTCCCACAAGAGTTAAGTTTCTTCAAAGCTTCCTCTCGCATGCTTGCACAACGAGAAGTTAATTTAGTTCACTTAGTTGTTAAACCATATAACTGACCAGTGCTTTCTATGCAGTCCTTTATGCTTTACACCCCCCCAAATTAGCTTCATTCCAAACTTTTGGTGCAGGCTTTGCTCTATGATGCATGCAACTTATTTAAACCGAACTGGGCCACATGAAATACTTGAATGTTTCCTGTCCTGTAGCAACATCCTCTCTGCTGTTGTGGTTTTTGATGTGTGCAGCTTATCATGGGCTCAAACCTGTGACTAATAAAATACATGTTAAAACAACAACTGAATTGGCCTGAACACATCTTTTTAAATGAGTTATGTATGTGATATGCAAACTTTTATCAACTTTATTTATATGGACTGATCTGAGTCTGTGGAAGTTGAAGAAATGAAAAATTAGATCTGTAAATTAGAGCTGAAGCTTTCCATGATGCATTAGGGTTCATGCCACTGAGATGAACTGATGAACTTGAATGCAGCAAGAAGTTGTGGCCATAGTTTTGGAGGGGGGGGGGGGGGTGTTAGGTGTTAGCTGAGCATGTGTGTTCATTAGCTGGTGAGCTCCCATTAGCTCCAGGTTAACGCGGTATGAGTTTGACGGGTGTCAATCATCCATCCCCATGCTCTCACCCCCCTCACACCGCCACCCTGTCGCCCATCTTTGCATTTTGCAGGAGTGATAAGTTCCCTGATGCTGCCAAGATGGTGACGGTGGGAACCACCCAACAAGCATCAATTTAACTCTTCAGAAACCTACGAGGAAGGTCCATCCGTTTTCTTTACCGTCATTAGCTATGGGTCATTTCAGAGTCTGCACACTTAGAAGTGGGATTCTTCAGCTGCAAACATTACAGTGGCGTGCTAAGTACTGCCAATTCAAAGGCCTCTGAATAAACCCCACAAACCTGCCTATAGTGAAGGCTACTGGCAATTTATTCTTTGTGGCTTTGAAGTGCAGAGCCTACAGAAGTCACTCATCTGCTTTCCTTGGCTGCATACTTCGAAGTGTGCAGGTACCCTCCCCACCCTCCCCATGAGGTCTACCCCCCCAGTCAATGAAACAAAGAGGCCACTCACTCTTGGCACCTGTTGTGACGATGGCCTGTGGAGCCCACAGCAGACCGTGCCCCCCTCCACACTCCCTGCCTAATCCCATGGATCATGCTACAGACATCCCCGTGAAATACAAAGGCTCCTCTGGACTCATGTTGGCTGCCATGTTCCTAAGATGTCAAAGAAAAAAAATGTATTGATCACATGTTTGCACTAAACCCGTTGTGTTTTTAACCTGACCATTGAAACCAGTGAAACTATCACACTTCCCATTGGGTATGACTCTGTGTTGATGGTGGGCACAGTAAGAAGCTAGATTCAGCTGTGAGGCTGTTGGATTCCTGCACACGCCTGCTGGTGTGGATCAGCCATTCGAACAGCTGGTGTTCAGCATTTTACCAGCACAGCTGCCCCCCATCATGTGAAGATTAACATGATTCATTCTATGAGTGATGTCAGTGCACTGCTACACCATATACTTCTACATTCGTTTTTCTGTTTTCAGTTGCTTCAGCTTTCTTTGTATCTTGGAAAATTTATTTGGGAATGCTGAGTAACTTCGGTTAATTAATGGTTTCTATTTAAAGGAGGCCATTCATAATTTCTGGGATGTCTGCAAATTGTTCCATCTTGTAAACATAAAAGAAAATAATCAAACTTTCAGCATAGTAATTGTTAGTTGCATCATTGTTTTCACCATCAAACTCAAAGATGAGAGCTGACCAAATAACCAACAATGGGAGCTGCAGTTCACCCAAATCCGATGAAACAGAGGTAAAACTGCAACGTTTCTACAAACAGTAAAAAAAATGTTGAGCAGCTCCTCTGGGATCGTAAATGCTTGCTCACATCACTGCAGATTATTTTCACCAGTTTTTATGGATCTCATGACATTAGTGAAGTGATTCAGTAGTTGGAGTGATGAAGTTGATTAACGTTTGCCTGAAGGCTCGTGTTTTGCAATTTCTGGCACAAAACTCAGTTTACATATAAGATGAACTTGTTCTCTTTCAGAGTTTGAATCTGTTTTTTTTCCTTATTTTCAAAAGGATTCTGAAGGGTAAAGGGTAAAAGGTTTTTAGTTTTTTTTGCTTTATAAGCAACTCCTCTTAATGATATTCCAGTTATGATGCACACCATAGAAGATGCACATCTCTGCAGTTTTGCAAATATAGTATATTTTCAAAAAGATATGTCATTCCACATTGTGGTGCTACAGAACAAATCTACTGAACTCAGAAAACCTCTCTTTTTTGCAGATTGAGCAGTGACAGCAGGATGATGAACAACTGAGCTAAAAACATATGAAATGTTAAAAATTGATTTCATTAACTCTGTGATATGTTTGTTTCAGACACCGGTTGGTGGCACTTATGCACGCTAATAAAGTTGTTTCTAACCACAAACACACCTCAACACTTGGAGAGCCTTATTTCAAAAGCTTGTGCAACTGCTACGTATTTCGTTTCTCGCCTTCATTCTTCTTCTATGGTTTTCTTCTTCCATCCCTCTTCTTTTTCTTCCCCAGTTTGTTTCTGCTCAACTATGCTCAACACTGCAACAGAGGTTTCCAGTGGTGTAACTCCATCATCTGTTTCGAATGACGGATGAATAAGGAGCCTGAAAACGCACCAAATAGAAGTGTATTTGATGCAGAAGACGGACGAAAATGTCCATGCGCCTGGGTATCCGTCATCTGCGTCGGGCATAAATGGGCCTTTATGCAACCTCAATGCGACCATTGGTCTGGCCAAGAGCTTGACAACCATTTCTCAGAAAGAATGGTTGACACGCCATCCTTCAAATACCACTCTTCGCGATTGGTTGAAGCTTAAACCAATCACAGCACTCTTTCCTCTGACATATGTGTAGCCAGCGGGACTAACTGGTAGATCGGTTCCTGTTAGGATAATTACCAACCCCAACTCAATACCCACATTTATCTTACAGTTAGATTTGGATCTTACCTGATCCCTTGATATATAACCTGCAACCCAGCAAGTGACCTGCTTATTAACTACTTAAATAGGCTAATTATCCTTCTACTTTGTTGGGACATTCACACCATTGTTTTCCGGTTCGGACATCTTATCCAAAAAGTTTGGCACCTTAAAACTCTCCTATTGTTTCTACCAGTTTAGCCATTCAAACATTAAACTATTCAGCCCATTGAGGGGATGTTTGCTATGACTATTTTGCCAAAGGTTTGTACTTTTGGAGACATTCAACGTTTTGTACAGTTTTTAAATCCAGCCATCTGATTGGACATTTTATAAATGCAGAGCCGTGATTGGACAACCTTGTGCATAATGAGCGAGAAGTTGTTTCATTAGAGTGCAACCATTTTACAGCGTCTGGTACAGCCACACACTGATATGAGCCTGCAGCACTCATTACTTCAGACTGAGCTTTTCTGTGATGCCCTTGTGCCCTTAAAGACACTGAACAAATTCAAAGCACCCCTGAACAAAAGGAAGCTCTGATAACAAACAAAATGCAATCCCTCTGATCAAGTGTTGCAATTTCAAGTCTTGCTGCCTTGTGAAGTTATACTGCTGCAGTTCCTTATCAGACCATTGCAGTTGGTTTATTGCTCTCAGGTGTGCCTTTGCTCTCAATTGCCAGACTCCTATTCATGAAGAAGTAGATTTAACTGAGGCTTCACAAAATAGAAAGCGTTTGAAGCTGGTAAAAAAGGTCCAACAATCAGATTGGATTTTTGTGCCTTTTATAATAATTTTATAATAATTTTAGAATCCAACACTTAAGGGGCCCCATCCTGACCTCTCAGTCTTGCTCTGCATGCTGTAGCTACCTGATATGACCGTGAACTGAATAAGGAAGTTGGAAATAGTTTTGTTGAATGAAAATTTTGAGAAAACGTGTGCATGAGAATAGTAAATATTTGAATTTAGTTCTAGAAAATCCTTCAGATTAAGACCGCTGTCTGGATGTCTGTGAAATCTTTGACGCCCCTAAGGGGGAACTGTGGAATGACGCCACACCCGAGTTTAGAGCATTCCAGTTCACAACTTGGAAAAATAATGAGGCATCTTTCAAATTAAATACATTTCTCAGGGGCAATTGTTGTTTTAAACCAGCAAAGCAACTAAAACCCTTGTTTCTAAGCAGCAACAGCAGTTTTACTACAGTACATCCACAGAAAGAAAAAACCCGTTTCTAAACAGTGAAGTGCCATTGACAAGAGTTCTCGTTGCAGCCGACAGGTAGTTCATGAAAAATGTGAATTATACTACAGCAGCATCTCCCTACATTTATCTCCAGCAACATTACGTGTATGGCTGATTTAACAAAAACTGGTCAGAAATGCAAATAAACGTGATACTATAGGGGCTTCTGCAATGTAAACAATGGGTGCAGCCATCTTAAAATGCAAAGTCTGCGAACATGTTCATAAGGCTGATGGAGGGTTTTTGTAATGGACTTCTTAAGTAGTACTGTAGAACATATTCAAGAAGATTCGTAAGAAGATGTTAGTGAGTGAAGCCCATTGTTGCTGTTCAGAAGAAGCTTTTCCAACCCAAGCTGTGCTGCCATGTTCTTTTTTTCTACTGTAGCCCTTCCCAGCAAGTCTCACTGGTTCAATCTTTTTCTCCCTGGACTGTCATGAACCTTTATATCTAACATGCTAACTTAGTCTGAGATCTAGGGTTTTTCTATAGTCTGGTCTTGGACTAAACCTGATTAGTTCAGCTGAGTTAATTGATTGACTGGCTTCATTTTTGGTCAACAAGTGAGGATGTGTAATATGTTGTGTTTTATTAATCAAATTTTATAAGCTCGTAAAGATGAAGATGACAAGACCATTAAATAAACAAATAAATAAACTACTACTTTCATTTCATCCAGAGAGTGCTGCATGATTCACATTAAGGACATCATCTTAAATATTGCATTTAGTCCCTTCATTGCATTGTTGAGCTTTTTGTTGGACAGTAACTCCTACAGTTCAGTCCAGACAACTCTTTTCCCCACAGAAGACAATATCACTCATTATCTGAAAATTTGTTCATCATTTTTGATTTAGTGTTTTTATTCAGTCTGTTCGGGATCCACTCACCCAGCTGGTGAGTAAATAAACTTGGGACTAGGATTAAATAGATGAATAAAAGAATAACTAAATTCATTTTCCTGAAACAGGAAGTGCAATTTATAGACATAGTCCTCCTGATGACTCTCCACTGACTCCTGCTCCTCCATGATAAAAACAGACACCATTCATCTTCACACACACACACCATCCATCCTCACGCACACACACCATTCATCCTCACGCCCACACTC
>JBBBVT010000003.1:870106-882686 GCA_037177035.1 Craterocephalus eyresii
GTTTGTTTGCGCCTTGAAACAATCTGTCGTCTCACACAAACCAGGTACTCACCACATGACGTCACTTACCCGCGACCTCCTCACTTACCCCCGCGACCTCCTCACTTACCTCTGTAAGAATTTCTCTGCTGTTGCTGCCCCCCTCAATGACCTCTTGAGCACCAGACGACAGTGTAACTGGTCAGCCGACTTCACATTTTCCTTCAAGATTAATGAAGCCCTTCTAATGCAAACACCTGTCCTGCTGCTCCAGTCTTTGAGCAGCTCTCTAAGCTGGCTGTAGATGCCAGTGATGCCATTGTGGGCGCTGTCCTCCTACAAGAAGGTTGCTGATGGGTGGAGCACCCGCTGTGTTACTTCTTTAAGAAGTTTAATTGGCATCAGTGGGTGTATTCCACTGTGGAGAAGGAGACGGTTGCACTGGTACTGGCACTCAAGAACTTCGATGTGTACTTTGGATCGTCTGGCTGCCCAATCATTGTGAACACTGACCACAACCCACTAGTATTCATCAGACATATGTGCAACTCCAATTGGCGGCTCATAAGGCATAACTTTTACAATGTTTCCACCTGTTGATTCGGCATATTCTGGGTAAAGGCCCATATATGCTTCCTGATGAGAGTGACTTTTGACACAGACCTCTCTGTCACATTACCCGCTGCTACAACATGCTCCACTTCAAAGCCTTTGTCTCCTTGTGATTCCACAACTGTGACCCCCCAAATAAAATGTTTTTGCGAGCCCCCACCTCACCTCAGGCGGCTGTAGCTCAGTGAATAGAGCTGTTGATACTAAACAGGAGGTTGGCTGTTCAATTCCATCCCGGTACATCTCAAAGTGTCCTTGCGCAAGACACTGAACCCTACCTTGCCTCCCGATGTGCCTATTGGGGGTATGAATGTTAGTTACTTAGCACCCAGTATGCTCCAATATAGGTGCTGTGTAAATGGGTGAATGAGACATGTGATGTTAAAGCACTTTCAGTAGTCACATGACTAGAAAGTGCTCTATAAGTGTAGCCCATTTACAAACAAGCGCCTTACCTTTGCTCACCCTGAAATTGCATTTTCTACTCTTCTTGGTTGCAAATGATTGAGTTTAGCACGCCATACATCAGCTTATCCATATGCAGAAACAGTCAGAAACGGACTTTGCATGGACCATTTATGGCAGACCTGCCCACACTTCAAAGAAGGTTGTGATTTATAAACAGGAAATTGCTTAGATGTATGTATAGGCCAGATTTAATAAATCAGAGTATTTCTTGCTACATAAAGAATTCTGGGTTTTGAGCGCATGTACACTTTTTGTAACAATCCTGCGCACAGTTTTATGAATGAGGCCCTGCGTCTATTGAGCAGCTACAATCCTATATTAGGCAAGAATGGTACAACATTGGTCTTCTAAAAAGTTAGCAATAAGCCTCTTCACTTCCCAGACCTTTACCTCTGTCTTTAATGTCTAAGGAAAATCATATAAACCCAACTGGCCAACAGTTAGCAACCAGCGCGCTGCCACGGGCTAATGTTTTTTCTTGGAATTGCTGGTGTACAGAAACATGTGTGAGTTGAATTTATCAGGTTTCCTTCACCCACCTAATTCCCCAACTGAAATTACACATCCAAGCATTAAGAACCAGTGTGACAGTTGCCACCTAAAATCTTCTCAAGATAACCCTTTATAGTAGATCCTTACTGTATATTGAGAAAAACACATATCCTTTTAAATGCAAAAAATGAAGCTGAATGTAAAAAACATGAAGTGCATGTGTTATAAAAAAAAAAAAATTGGAGAAGAGCTTGATATCCACTACAACGGGTCCACCATTTTGACTCACTGTTACCACAATTATCTTATCAGCCAATCACATGGGAGCATGTAGTCAGATGAATTGCTGAAGTTCAAATTGAGTATCAGAATCAGGAAGAAATTAGGTGAGATCAAATGAGAAATGAGACTTTGAACTTGGCATGGACGTTGGTCTGAGTCTTAACTGGGATTCCAACACACCACCATCTCTAGGGTTTACAGAGAATTATTTGAAGAAGAGAAAATATCCAGTGAGAAGCAACTGTCTGGACCCTAATGTAGCAGAAGACCACACAAGGTGCCCCCCATGTCAACTAAGAACAGGAAACTGATACTACATTTACACAGACTCACCAGAACTGGACAATAGAAGATGGAGAACGTTTCTTGGTCTGATGAGTCTCAATTTCAGCTCCACATTCAGATGCTGGGCTCAGAATCAGCTGGAAACATCATGAAAGCATGGATCCATTCTGCCTTGGACCGACGGGATCTCCTTCCCCTTCAGGCTGAGACCTGCTGCTGACCATATCCATCTCTTTCTGAGCCCAGTGGAGCATCTTCTGATGCTGCTTCCAGCAGGATGATGCTCCATGTCACAAAGCTCAGATCAATGAGTCCACTGGACTCCAATGACCTCTGCAGCCACCACATCTCTGTCCAATCCAACCCTTTGGGATGTGGTGGAATGGGAGATTACCCTCATGGTTGTGCAGCATCTGTGTGATGCTATCATGTTAATATAGAGCAAAATCACTGAGAAATGTTTCCAACACCTTGTTGAATCTTATACCAAGAATAAAAAGAGGGGTTCTGACCTGGTAATTGAAGATGGACCTGAGGAAGAGGAGGGTGAGTTTATAAATTGTGTATTATTTTGTCAGAATAGGTTACAAAAAGTGTTGCTCAAAATAGCATTTCAGTATTCTCTGAAACTGGAGCATTTGGTTTTTCTCTCGAAAGCAAAAATAATAAAATCTCTTTAAAAATGTAAAAAACAAAAAAACAACAACAACAAAAAAATCAAAACCCACCAGCCCATTTGCAGTGTGAACTGCCAAACCCCTGCAACAGGATGATGGGGGCAGTGGTTGGAGGTGGGAAAAAATCGCTCCAACTCATCTGTTTGTTCTGTGGCTGAGAGGAAGAGAGCAGCACGTGTGCAGCTAAGCAGCCACCACTACTTTAGATTTGTCTGTGTGGGTGTATGAGATACTGTGAGTAGGAGGAAGTAGGTGGGGAGCGAGTATATACGGGTGCTAGAAGTCAGGTACTGCCTCAACTGCTGATGGTAATATCAGTCACTGTGTAGCATTTCCTCTCCCTAGCAGCAGCTTTCACTTCTCTATAAAACATCAGCCTGAGGTCTCTCCATCTGTGCTCAGGGCCTCACCACTGATCTATTTGTGTAATCTATGTTTTCAGCTTGTCCTCCGGAAGTCTTTGTTTGATAGCCACCAAACCCTGCTCCTTTCTCTCTCTCTCTCTCTCACTCCTACCTCTCCACTTTCGGTGAGCTTCTTCTCTCTCATTTGCATTTCTTCCACTTCCTTGTGACGAGAAACAGTTCAAGTCAAACAGCTGAGAAGAGGGATTAGATTGAAGAGGAGTACACAGCATGGATGGCAGAGCAGCCTGCAATAAGCAGGAGCACTAAGGATGAGACTGCACAGGCTTTTAACCCTGGATAATTGTCACTGATCAGAAAACAGTGAGTAACTTCTGCTTGATTGTTTGTCTGCTGAGCTGTGGCCAAGTTAGATGCTGAGTGTTTGGGTCTCGTGTCCTTGCCTTGCCTTTTTAGACACTAACAATTTTTCATATGTACTGTCATTAGAAGAAACTAAGGAGCTACCTTTTTATTAATAATGCTGCTCATACTGCATTTCTGACTTGAGTAAAAGCTATTGTTTAGTACAGTGTGGCCTCTTTTTTAAATGACTAAAAGTGAAGAAAAAATCTACATTTAATCTCAGTTTCTACACTGAGCTGTTGCAGCTTATGTGACAGTGTATTTGCATAACTGCAAGGAAGTGAAAAGGACATTTCAACCGGAGGGTTCATTACTATCAAGCCAATGATGTTATAAAGTAACAAAACTTCATGCACACAGTGCTGCCTGTTTGCTGAGAAAACTTTGCTCAGTTCCACACCACAAACGTGGGTGTGCTTATGCTGCATGTCAACTTTACCTCTATGGTTTTTAAGACCAAATCAACTCATACATGAAGTGGCATCACAACCGAAAGAGAGAAGCACATTTTCACCATATTTATTGTTTATGTACTGTAGCTTTGCTCTTGATGAGATTCCTGCACATATGTGACAGCTCATCAGAAGAAAAAGCCTTCACATGCGACTGGGAGCGTTTAGGGTTTGATATTTAATTGGTGTAGATTGGTGACAAGGGTATGGCTCTGCTTTCAACAATCACATTTTTTTTTTGCAATGTAATACTGAAACTGGGTTAGCCTTTATATGATTGATTGCTTTGCTAGGCACCTGTTCTCATGTGCACTGCATATCTGTCTTCACTGACAGCTTTTAGCTCATTTTATTTCTCAAACATGTGAAAACATCCTTCATCTCCAACATACTAATCTGCCCCCTCTGATCTTGGGAGGCTAAAAGTCTAATACAAACTGTTCTTATTTCACAGATAATTAGAGACCTAGCACTGGTACATCACGACAGCAGCAGCGTTACCATGGAGACTGGCAAGCCGGGACTGGTGAGTGTTCCAATACACATCCGTTCCATTGCAACGCCGGCAGAGAAAAGAATGGATAACCAAGCTCCGTTGACGGCTGTTTACATCCACCCAGTACCTTACCCTCAACCTCCTGTATCTGCCCAAGAGTCATCCACAATACATCTGGCCACGCCGCCACTTTATTCCAAAGAGACACTTCCCATTCTGACTCTGCATCTCGCTGGTGGGCCGCAATCTCCACCAGGTTTGCGTCTGGTGTCATCTACACCTTCGACCAAACCCAGGTCTGCAGGAAAGCACATGTGTCCTCACTGTGGACGGGACTGTATGAAGCCCAGTGTGCTGGAGAAGCATTTGCGCTGCCACACTGGGGAACGGCCTTATCCCTGCACCACTTGTGGAGTTTCTTTTAAAACTCAGAGCAACCTCTACAAACATAGACGAACACAGGCACACGCCAGACTCTCATCTGAGTCTGAGCACAGCAGCCTGGACAGTGTGCTCAGCTCAAGAGAGACCCATACGTCCAGTTTATCTTTGGATGAGCGTAGTGAAGAATCAGGCAGCATGGAGAGCACCAAACTTACTGGTGCTGATAACTCCACTCCAGCCAGTATTACAGATGTGCAAAGACCTATCAATGAACAGAAAGAGGTGAGACTCATTGTTTGCAATACAGAAACAAAAAGGAATGGAGAGGTGAGAAAAGAAGAGGATAAGGAGAAGATAGAAAATAATGAACCACTTCTTCCAGTTAGTCGTCATCTCCCTCTTCAGAGACAAGAAGCCATGCTGTTCTCCAAACAGTGGGATAGCTCTGTATCTGGAGGTAAATCTCAGAATCATGAGAGCACAGACTCGGGTTTTAGTGAGAGCAGCGATCACTTCACAATTCATGGCAGTGTTTTACCACAACACAACATGGATTCCCTTAATGAATCAAACAAGAACCTTATGGAGGAATCCATCAGAACACATACATCTTCAGAAAGAAGTAGACAGGAGGTCAAAGGTACAGCAAGAGAACAGGAGCAAAAGATCCTGGAAGAGCGTATTTCCAAGCTTATTTCAGAGAACACAGCTGTTGTGGAGGACAAACAGCTGGAGAATGTGAGGCCAAGGAAGACAGTGTTGTCAAAGCAGGGGAGCATTGACCTTCCCATGCCATACACTTATAAAGACTCTTTCCACTTTGATATGAAAATCAATTCAGCTCAGCACATTGGTTTACAGAGACACATCAATCCAGGACTTTATAGTTCTTTCCCCATTCAGCGCTCATCCACCAAGGAACATGCCCCTTTAATCCGCAGCAATTCCCTCCCATTCAGTGTTGCCCTGCTGCAGCCTGAGCAAAGCAGCCCCACCTCCTCTTCTCAGAGTGATTATGTAACACTTGCCCGGAATGGAGGCTCTGGCCAAATCAACCAAACCTATTCGGCGATGAAGCCTGTTTACCAGCACTCATCCACCCACCGCCCACTAGTCCGACAGACTGCTGTAGACTGCAACCACGCAACAGATGGTCTCTTCTCAAATTCATCGGTTGAGGAGGTGAGCACTGGCAGTCTCAGTTGCGATGGAGATGGCAGTGACATCTGTGATGAGCCAAACACCAGAAAGATCCGGAGGAAGAAACCGCAGAAGTTATTTTACAAGTGGTACATGTACAGAGGAGGTACATTTAAAAGGCTCTACAATGCTGAGACAACAGGTGATAACAGTACTTTCAAAGGTAGGAAATATTCAACAAACCCAGAGACTGTTCAAGGTCTGAATAAGTACGTCCCGGTGGATCACACAGAGACAGGCTCAACCACAGACTTCACAAACAACGCTGCAACAGTGGGTCATCATCCTGCCAATCTTTCACTAGTCTCTACAGTGGACTTCAGTCACCTTAACAGCTCTGTTAAGGCTCCACTCAGGAGAAATGCGTCATTGTCAGTGCTGCCAGTACCGACCACTGGATCACTCCTTAGCTCCAAAACAGATTGTGTGAGCACAACAAAGATTGAACAATGTGCTGACTCAAAAACACAACCACATGGACCCCATGTTCCCTCTGACAGGAAGAAGCAAAGAACTGATGACAAAATAGTTTCGTCTCTAGAGATGTTGACAGACCAAAACACAGTGACTCATCCCCCTCCCTCTGCTACTGCTAATGTTCTTTTGCAGGATACAACACTGACTTTTATAAACTTTCCAAAAGACAGAAAACGTACTGAGCTCAAAGGAACAGTTTTCCTGCCAACCATACTCAATGCTAAAGCACTGTCTGTGAACATTTCGCCAACCACTTCCCTTTCCTCTGCTGCTAAAAGCAGCTTCCTGCCAAAGTACCAGCTCAAGTTACCCAGTGCTCCTGACCCTGATCCAAAAAGTTCACAGCCAGTTGTAGGTAAGCCATCATCATCCACAACCATTGAACAAACTTCACCAGGCACAACTTGTGCAAAGAACTGTGGAAAACTAATCTCTTCACGATTGGTGCAAACCTGTGACATCGGCAGGATCAATGATTTCTCCTCCACACAAGAACAGCTTGGCTTAACATGCACAGTCACAACTCTTAGTCAGGCTGCTACATCAAAACTGAGTCAAAGTTTAGCATCTAGTCTCACTGTTGTGCACAGACAATTTGCAACAACCACAAAAACCACAAGCTGTCGAGAAGATTTGAGCGGATTATGCAGCACTTCGATCCAGCCCTTACAATCTGCCACAGGCTTGGTGCCGCTGCAGATAACCAGACCTTTTGCACCTGCAGTTGCAAACTTATCATCAACCACAGTAAACAATCAGACATCTTCTGCTACAGTTTCAGCATTGTCACAATCCCAACCTTATCTTAGGCCTAACATCTGTCAGTCACATACACAACTCTCAGGATCCTCAGGACTTTCAAACCCTGGAAACAGAGCATATGTCAGCTCAAACACCCCAGGTGTACCACTTAACCATGCACAGCCAGCTCAAAATGTATTTCATGTGCACACAGCGGACCTCCAGATCTGCCTCCAGATCATATCTGATGAACAGTTGGCCCTTATTGCACCCCAAATTGAACAAACATCTAGTGTGAATCTGTCTCAAACACAAGCTTTTGAAGTAATAACCCAAGAGGGTGTCCAAAATAACGCTCAAAATTATGTCACTGTGGACAAAAGCATTGAAGCGGAGAAAAACAAACAACAAGGAAATCAAAAGAGGACTGATGACAGAAAGTCTTTCCCCATGCTTAACATAGAGACAGTAACACCTCCACTGTCTGTGGAATCTGTGACAGAAGATACAGGACCCCACCCGGCAGAACACAGTAACACCAATCAGGCTTCAGTTTCAGTTGAATCTAACTCTCTTCCAATCCAGTCACTACACCCACTCAAATACACCCATGTAAACAGGGTCACACAGCATCAGAGCTCTGTGGGCAATGTCATGTCAACTGCTGCTTCACTCAGAGGCGTAAACTCAGGGGGAAGCCGAACTTCAGAACATGCACAAGTCCTCCCTCTGAACCATTGCACCAAGGAGCAGTTTTCACTTGACAGGATTGTCAACCAAGACAAAACGGTCTTATTATCCCTTTCTGGACAACGCATGCATAGTGCAAGTTCTCTTTTTGCCTGCACACCAAATCAGAGCAATATACAAAATGAACAACCAAGTGAAGAAAGCCAACACAAACTTCAAGATCATGGAACCTTGTGGAAAAAAAGCAGGTTAGAAAGTGGAAAAGTCTTAAGTCAGACCGACAACACTGCACATGTCCCCGGGTCAGTCTCCTCGGTTTCCATCAATAAGAACAATGCTCCAAGCCAGCTGAACTCACAGTCATCAATCTACTGGTGTCAACAAGAGGAACCCACATTATATGTTAATCAGAATTCATCTAAACCTGCAAAGATCCAATGCAACCCAGTCGGACCTTCAGAAAACTCCTTCTTTGTGTCAGAAGTTACTAAATCACAGGATGTAATCAGCTCAGATCATCCAGAAAAACACAGAGGTCAGGTTATCCGTCTGTCCTCAATCATCCAAGTGGAAAGACACAAAGACATTCCAACTGAGTGTACAAGCAATCAGAGTCCAACTACAGGTAGGGCTGTTCACCAACCTTGTTAAATTCATGTAAATCGTGAGATTAAATTGTTCGCATGGGATAATATAATTTCTTTTAGATGTGTTTTTGGTTTAGAGTTGTCTTCATCTGTAGGTTTTTGTTATTGCAGTAGTTACTAGTTACTAGTTTGTAGTCTTGCCATTTTAATTCTAGCTTTTTTCCTGTTTTATTTTGTTGAGTTGTTTTTTTTTTTCCTGATTCTACTCGCTAATTATCACACCTGGTTCTCATCTTTTAATCACTCTGAATATATGCTCCATTTAAATCAGTGATTCCCCCTAGAACACAAGATTATATTGTTGATGTCAGGTTTGCAGACTGGAACCTCAATTTGAATTCTAAAAGCCCAAATGGATGTGTTTTAGTCATTGCCCAAATAATAAAAAGCTTTATCAGGAATTTTTATTGCTGGAGAAAACAATGAAAAGAGATTTACCTGATAGTCTCGTAGAGAAAAACTATGTAAGACTGTTTATCAGTCTTTCACACACAAAACTGGTATCGGAACATGTCATTTAATCTAAATCACAAACTCTGCTCCCTTAAGAGGGCACATGATCACACACAAAACAATGTTAAAAAACAACTACATATGCAGCAAAGGATTAACAAAATTAACTCAAAGTAATCCAGTGCCATCTAACTACGCAGCTTGTTTCTGAATATAACCTGACTAAATCTCAGTCATGTGGAAGTTGTGTAGATCAGCTAAATTCTTCTGCAGATCATCTCAATGTTGCCACCGTTCTGTGAACCTGGGATGTCATTAATGAGGTCGACTCGGGCTTTTGATTTTTGACCTTGTTATATCTTTTCCAGGTAAAAGAAATTTAGATTCTTAGATTATATCCTTATCCAAACTTATTTGTGTGGTTCTTAGATGCCTCCATGGCATTTGATAAAATCAGCCATAGCAAACTGTAACATCCAGGTATATAGTCAGAATTTTGGCATTTTGTTATGCCCATCAATTCATACAAGTTAAATGGGGTGGCTCTGTTTCAGTTCTTTTGTTTAGTAACAGTGTCAGGCTGGATGGAATTCTTTTGCCTTTTCTTTTCAATGTTTATATGTGTGACAATGATGGTTCTATCAATATGTTTCTGATTGCTACTCTGCCACATAGATGTCCCTTTAGCTGACATGGCAGTGTGCATGACTTTCAGGGTTCAATCTCTGCTTGGGCCCTTCTCCTCATTGTCACATATGGATGACTTGTTCAACCAACTCAATGAATGTAAAAAAGGTTTTGTTAAACTCTGGTCATCTCATATACAGATTACCTGCTCGTGTTTTCACCATATGGTGCTGGTTTACATGAGCTACTGAAGATTTGCTTTCAGTATGGCTCACAGTGCAAAATTCAATACAGTGTCAAGGAAAGTAACATCATGAATCAATGCTCTAAAGATGATTGAAAACCTGTCTTCCCTGTGTTTTCCTTGACCAACAAAATCCATGATGTATATAATTATGTAAAATAGCTTAGTTACTGTATATCTGATCATCTATCAAAATACGGTGATATTCATTAACAACTTACACTATTTGCACAAGCAAAATGCCCAAGAGAAAATGATATGAATTGCAGTGAAGTGAAGTGAAGATGTATTGCTGTCAAAATCTTGCTGTTTAGAGCATACTGCACAACTGTCGGACAGTAACATGAGTCTTAAACTCAATGTAGCATTTAATGATGCTTTGTGGCTCTTTATTTGTGTTCCTAGAAGGCAAAGTGCCAGTCAGTTGTCAGTCTGTTACCTACTTTTAAAGCCATTTTAAGAAATACATACATAAATGTGTCATTTAGATATGACCATGAATAATACCACTGTGGCTTTAACGAACGCTGAAGAAAGTAAGTTACACAAGTTACATATCAAGTAAGTGGAGACACTGTCACCTGAGCCTTTAAAAAAAAAGAAATATAATAGTTTTTTAGGCATTAGGCTTACTTGCCTTCTTTTTTGTTTTTATTTTGATACTGTTTACATGCACCCCCGTTTTGTGTCTCACATAAAACATTATAAATGGTAGACAAAAAAGCAAAAATGATTTCTTCTATTGGCATGGAGATGAGGAAGAGCCTATCAAGGTGGTCTTTGGTAGAGGGGCAATAATATGGCAATAAAGAAAAATATTACCAAGGCACTCTTGGGGTCCAGAATGTTTAAAGGGCTTTATGGAAATGGCTAATTCATGGTAAAAGTTGCACCTACTCTTTACTGTTCATCCTAGGTTGCCAGTTTTTTATATGTGCCCAAAGCACACAAGGATCCCAACAATCATCCAGTATGGCCATTATCAGCAACATTGACTCCATCTCAGTGCCTGCTTCAAATCATGTTGATCATTATATCAAGCCTTTTGTTTCCAAACTCCCCTCATTCCTACATGACACCACCCACACACTTATCAAACTCTCTGAACTTAATGATCAACTCAGTCGCCAGAGAGGAACGTCTCCAATTAACGTTTCTGGGCAAAAAATAAATAAATAAATAAATACATACACTGTTAACATTTCCGGGCTTAAATTCGTATGATAATAACGTTGACCTTGACATCAGTAATACGTTTTATGCCAACATTTCTGTTTACGTGCATATCAAGGTATACATTAAATGAACTGATTGACGTATTTCAGGCGTAATGCAGGGATATCCTAAGCCATCAGGGCTGATTATTAATTGTGGGGCTCTGTCATCTTGTCTTCGGCACTTGTATGGTTCTGAAACATTTTATTAGTCTTCTATAATTATTAACACAGGCCAATCAGATGATTCGGATCAAGTGACGCAGGATGTTTCAGTCATCCCTACAGGTTTCCCCAAAACGCTCATTCAGTCCGTGTCAGTAACAGCTCATATGGAGCAGGACGCAACCTGAGCAGATGTTGCCCCCATAAAGTAGCCGACATTAAACACATGTTACAGTCATAATTAGCTAAACTTATGAAGCCATGTTTGGTGTAAAGTTTAATCTTTCTGCTCTGTCACAGCTGGGGCGTTTTTCTCCTCGTCTGATTGATTATTGATGGTGTGGGCGAATATCAATAAGAATTAACACTTACCTTTAACACTTTTGAGAGGCAGGTGCAAACTGGCTGCACCCCTCTGGATGAGAGTGGAAGGAACCCTCTGTAGGAGTGCAGATGCACATCAGTCTGATTTACACTATTTTCTGATGCAAACATCTGATTCTGATAAACAAAATGTGCATTAGCACATTAGTACTTAATACATCAAAGTGACGCCACAATTCAACCTGAGTTAACATAAGTGGAATAGAATATTCACCACTTTGCTCAATGCTTTTTTAAATCTGACAGATATTGTCTTTTTTTTTTTGTCCCGTTTTTTGGCTGAGATAGACTGTGACATACTAATATCTGAGATTTAACTGTGCAGTGTACGCCTTACCTGGAGGCTGAAGTAGAGCTTCAGGGTGGAACTCTGCCTCCTCTACTTTCTGTACACCTTTCCCACATCATGTCACTACAGACATGCTGGTTTTGAGAGCCCCACCACAACCTGAACCTATCGTTCATATTGAATTGTTATATCATATACAGCATTGTCATGGCCCAAGTATCCTGGCTCATTGCCGTGTCACAGATTATGCACCTTGTAATGACAGACCATGTTGGCTCAATACAGCAACTTCTTTTCTATCTTTGTCCTGAAAAACTAGCGACTTTTTAGGCTCTGCTGGGATACCTGTATAATCTCCATTTATGTATTTTTAATTTTTCCAGTTTTTCTCTTCCCCTATTGTCTCCATCTCCACTGGGTCAGTACATTTTGTGCTTTCTTCTCTCCAAACTTTCTGTGCTGAAAACCAAAAAGCACGCAAAACCCTCATTTAAATAAGGTGTTTCCAATATATTTTCCCCTGCCAACATTTGTGCAAGCAATCTTAGTAAA